>JAAOAT010000235.1:0-252087 GCA_013186855.1 Fusarium ramigenum | reverse complement strand
ACTTTATATAATTAGCTATAAGCTAGGGGGGTAATTACACTATATAGGGGGGTTAATAATTAAGGCATATATAAAACAGTTTACAAGGCTTGGCGATCAGTAGAGTACTCTGGAAACTTAGAGTAAATCCCAGGATTAAGTATATGTAATAGCTCGTTTGTGTTGCCATTCCGAGTAGTGAAAGGTTAAGGGTGAATGTCTCCTAAGTTGACATGGAAAAACCTCTTATAAACAAGGTGGCTTGACTTGTTCAGTGCAGGTGTTACGTCACATTAAATGTCGTTCCATGATTACCCATTCATGGTAATCTCACCTAAGACACAGCGGCGTCGCACAGCGATCATGAGCAAAGATAAGCACTAGATCTAGTCAATCCGGAGGGTTGGAGGAAGATCATCCGAGATATCCGCGAGACAACACGGAAGCCCAAAGGAAGGGATAACTCAGGTCGGAGTCGTTCGGATAGATAAAAAGCAATTAAGGGTCATTTCAGTGTGGATAGTCTAATTATGTATGTCAAGGAAACAGGTACAATCTTCCAGCATTCTAGGGCCCCAGGCGTTTACTCTTGGTATCTTGACAAAATCCCTGAAGGATATCAACCATACTCCGATAAATGCCAACTCGTCAATAAATCATTACATTCAACCTCCAAAATCTATCATTACATCATCGTTCGTTCCGTCTCGTATGTGGGGTACATCTTGAGCAAGTCACTCAATAAAGCCGATGATACATAGGCTGATTTCAACGACCCTAAATGCGGACATGAACGTTAGAGAGAGCAGTTGTGAGATGAGTCGAATGGAACTTACGTCGACACGCAGGCAAGGACTAGTGCGGCAAGGAAGAGGGGCTCTGAGCCTTCAGTATCATCATCAAGAGCATTGCCGCCAGGCCACCAATCTCGATACCATCCGAAGCAACCAAGGCAAGCAATCGATCCCAGGGTGATGAAGCAATGTATGACGAGGCTGAACGATGGTCGAATGGTCGGAAGGGTCTTGGTCACCGAGCAGACGAGTTCTATCAATGACCAGCAGAGCGCCGCGATGAACTTATTGGTTAGCCAATACCTTGATCAAGAGACGTAGCAGACTTACTGCAGGACCTAGTATTCCGATCGCCTCAGCGTTCCTCGATGAAGGGATAGCTGCAACGACAATGCCAGGGATCGTAACACAAAGGGTTAACACTTGCAGAGCTAGACCGAGATTCCGGAATCTGGATGGCCTCTATGGCTGAGAAATGGCGGTTTTGAGATCGTCGTCCGAGTCCATGTTTATTGATGGGGCTGATAAGAGAAGTAACAAAGCATAGTTGACCTTCAACAAGGCCAGTCAAGGTAGTGATGCCATCACGCCTCTTTATGGGTTTCACAGAGGCAAAATAGGCTGACGTAGAACACGTAAAAAGGTCATAAGACACGGGCGAAAAATTGCACCGCAGCTCCCAACGACTGATTTCCCAACATTTCCATATTAAAATTTTTATAATGACATGCCACTTTTTTTAGCCTCATGACGCAAGTGTCACTGACACGTGAAGACGGAGCTGCAAGGCTGGCTAAAGCCCGTTGGGTCTTTTATCTCTGGAGCCACGTGGGTATTCGCCGATAACGACAAATTAAGATCTACCTTGATCTTGACTGTTTTAAATCATGATTTGAGGTATTTACTAACAGAGATTGATATGCAGGGACCCGCAAGTGTTAAATCGTCCATAGAGATAAACTCCGTTTTGATAGAGATGTCGGAATTGGGTTTAGCTTGCGAGACATGTCATGATCTAACTGGGTCTTGAGATCATGACTAACGATAGCTTCATGGCCATCACATGCTTGAGATGACTGCCTATTACGCAATTTAGGTAAATTAAGCGTTGATAAGACAGGCACGGAGGCTCGGGAGAACTACTACCGGAGTGCGAGGACACCGCGGGTCGGAGAGATTGGTCGGCGTTGCTGATGCGCGGCTGGCTCGTCGTTCCGTCGGAGCATTTTGGAGCTGAGCTTGCCCGGCTAAAGGCTAGGACTAATTATAACTACCGTTTTTAACTCCCGGCTTTCCAGCTGAGCCATATAAAGGCTTGGCGAGCCAACAAAGCCAGAGCGCGGGTCCGCGGCGGGTATTCCCATGTGGACTTACACCGAGAAGTAAGTTGACCTTCGTTCCGATATCGTTTGCAGCTACAGATTCTAATTAACTGACACAAAGCTGTCATGCAATATCCTAATTCTGTAACTACGCTTTGTAGTTGTTGGCAATCCAGATTATATGGTTTAGATCTTAGGATCTCGGATGGTTTCTAACCAAGTCTCGTCCGAGATTACTGTGAAGTGCAAGACTTGTTACAACTTCAACCACGACAACAATCAAGTCTCATTTAACAAATCCTACATACAGAAGTAAGCCCCAATGCCTTGTAACTCATCCGATAACTCGGTGAGTAAGCGATGAACGTGTCCTTGGGCTTCGAACAAGCTCCGCCCTAACCCACTAAAATCCAATGTGATGTTATTTTCTTGATGTCAAACAAGGGTACCGATTGAATAATTTGAACGACCATATTAATGTTCCTAATGAGCTGCTGTTAATTATGTCCAGACAATCATTTGTCAACAGCGTCGGGGTCAAGCACGTGATATTGTTGCCTAATCCGGGTCTTACATCTCCGTAAGCGCGAGATAACATCTTTCACTATCAATCTCATATATAAAGATCGACATGACTCGCCTCAAAGATATCCCGAATGAGATCCTCACGAGTATCTTCACACATCTCTCTGACATCAACCACTCCAGCATCTTCAACGTCACTCTCGTCAACAAGCATTTCAATCAGCTCGCTAGTCCTCTTCGCGTCCGTCACTGGAGCGATGAGGGATACTATGGCTACTACGACGGCGATTCGCCATGTCCGCCAATCTCGAGACTAGCGCTCGAACTCTTGCGCCATCCTGAATACCGTCTACAAGTCAGGAGTCTGTCGTTTTCATACTTTCAAAGAATTAGTGACCGCGATGCGGCTCGGATTCCAATGAAACCTGAAAACCTCCAGATGCTCGCTTGGGCAGCTGAAGAAGTTGTTCCGACACTGGCGGAGTCTACATATCTGTGTGCCCGGATTCTTGAGGACAACGACGACGCCATTGCCGTTCTCGTCCTGGCTTGGGCAACGAACTTATCAAGCCTCAGCGTGACGATTCCTTTCTTTGATCCAACGCCGGGCTACGATGAAGGCCCTCTTGTTCTGCGCTTTGCAAAGCAACTAGCTCTTCGCTTTGAGAGTAAAGACCTCGCATCAACTACACCGCTGCCATTGGCCAAGCTTCGAGAGCTCGAGTTTCGACACGAGAATATTGAAACTATTGTTGGGCTCAAGTTTCTGACACCATTTCTCCATCTCCCCAATCTCAAGAACCTCAAAACCTACAGGCTTGGTGATGAAGAGTATAACGATCTTGAGGACAGCGTTCAGAACTATATCAAAGACAAATATTGCATGCCATTTCCAAAGGGTACCTCGTCTATCGAGTCTATCACTATCAAAGAGACAGCCTTATCGAGTGATGGGCTCTCGGATCTTCTCGGATCATGTAGCAGGTTGAGATATTTCTATCTTCACTTCTCTTTCGACCTCGAGGAGAATGAGCGGAACTGGACAACACTAGCGAGGAGCCTTGTTCGTCATGCAGAATCTCTGGTGGAGTTGGATATGTGTGTTGATAATTGTGACGTTGAGTGGGTGGCGGATACCGTTGACGATGGGCCAGGTCTTTCTACGCTCTTCGATTTCAAAGATTGCTATCGCCAACTCACTAGCCTCAAAGTCCTCAGGGTTCCTATGCCCCAGCTATCAGGTCACTATCTATGGGAGCATTTAGGATCTCTAGAGGCAAGTCCTTCGCTGTTACCGGAATCTCTCCAGCGTCTCAGGCTCTTGGATATCAACTTGTGGTCTAACGCGCGACGCATCTCCAACCGTACGATCTCACCGTTCTTGGACTTTGTTCTCAATCTCGTTAAAGAGACGGGACCACAAGGGCGATTGCGAAATCTTCAGACCCTCGACTGTTCTAAAGCACTTTGGGATGACCCGAGGAGAGAAAGGATACAAGAAATCAAGGATCTGGCAGAAGAGCGCAGGGTCAATCTTCTCCTTGACTTACCCAAAACTGATAGGAATGGACGGAATATCTGAGCATGAGTGCAATGAATTGCAGATCGTATTCTTAATCTAAATTGTTTACAAATCTTACAGGCTGAGAACCAAGTCCTTCAACTTCTGGAAGTTGGGAGTTCCATATCCAGTGGTAGGATCCCATCCAGCTGTTGCGTTCCATCGAGCACCAGGAACAAGACCAGATCCAGCAGGCTCAGGCTTTCCAGACTGAGTGTTGTTACCATCACATCCAATAGCATAGCCACCGGTGATGTCAGTCAAAACCTTGGGTCCATGCTTGTAGATAAGAGGGTTCAACCAGCCCAAGCTCTTCTTTCCAGCCTTGAAGCGAGCATCGTTCAAGAGACCAACGATAGCAGCCCAAACAGGAGCAGCAGCGCTGGTACCTCCGCTTCGAGCCTGCTTACCATTGTAGATAACCTCGTAGTCGGGCGAAACACTGTGTCCAGCGACATCAGGGAAACCTCGGCCCTCCCAGTTGGTGTAAGGACCGTAGTACTTCTTGGTCTCCTTGGAGACAGTCTTCATGTACTTCTTGATGGCCTTGTCTTGGTAGCTGGGACGGGGGAAGTACTTGCTGAAACCACCAGAGGATCCCTCCCAGGCGATCTCGGGGGTGACGTCAACGGTACCACCGACGGAGGTGAGGTAGGGGCATGTGGCGGGGAAAATAGCGTTGAACTCGACGGTCTTGTAGTCGGGAGCAAGGCAGCCGGAACCGACACCGATGTCACCAGAGGAAAAGATGACGCTGATACCTCGGAGGCCAAGGAGACCAATCATGTTGCAGGTGAGTTCAGCATACTCCTGAGGGACGCTCTGTTGCACAGTTAGATGGCACTTATGTCAGGAGCGAGGCGATGAGGCTTACGTCTTCTTCATCACCGTAGGAAGTGGAGATGACGGCAGGGAGATGCTTCTGGCCCAAGAGGTAACGGAAGAAAGGCACGTAGGGCTCGTTCTGATTGTCCTTCTCGGTAGGCTGATCGATGTTGGGAACGAAAGGTCTGCGCAAGTTAGTAACCCTTCAGATAATACGCAATGAATAGAACTCACGGTGAACCTCCAGTGATGTACTGCTTGAAAGGAAGAGGGTGAGCAATTCCAACAATGTTCTCAGCATCAAGGTTAGCCTCTCCATAGTTTCCATGAGCAGTATTCTGATCATCAGTGCCGTTGTTGATCAGAATAGTGGTGTAGTTCTGCTTAGGAATGCCAAACAGCTCCTCAAACTTGAAGACATCAGAGTAGATAGCAGCCTGGCCGAGAAAGCTGCTGAAACCAATCTCACTTCCAGACCTGGCATCAGGAGTGTAGTCGCCGATGTTGTACATCTGCTTGAGGCAAGAGGGGGTGATGCTTGTTTGGCACGAAGCATCAACGGTGCTCTTGGAGGGAGACACCTTGCGCTCTTTGAGGGTGCGCGACGGGTGAGGCACGGGGTTGAACGCAACGGTGCCACCAAAGTTTGTGCTAGGATCAACGAATTGAACGTGACCAGCAACATCATCAGGGATAGAGTAAGACAGCGTTCTCAGCTTTGTCTGACCATCCTTGGTGTAGTACTGATAATCGCCTCCAAGAAGCGTATTGGCCTTCCCAACATCAGCAGCAAAGTCAATGAAAGCACCGTTGACCTTGTAGTGCTTGATGCCCTTTGACTTGAGCCACTTGGTCACACTAGCCACAGCCTCCTCGGAGGGGGAGAAAGTGTCTGTGAGCTCATCGTGGGACAGCCAGTTGCCGTAGTTGGCACTGTCGGGGCTGGAGAGGTCAAGAAGCTTTGATTCGAGCTGATCAACGTTTTGCAGGGTCAGTGCAAGACTGAAGACGTGCTGCGTGTTGGAAGAAGCGACTTTGGCGGTCTTCTGGACTTGCCAGCCTTGAGGAGCTTCGGCATGGTGAGAGAAGGATTTGCCAAATGCTGAGGGCAGCGCCGATAAGGCGAGGACCAGGTTTTGGGAGGAGATATGCATCGTACCTAGCAAGCAGAACAAAAGAATGACCAGAAGCTGGATGACAAACAAAACTTGTGATGACTGTGAATTTGGCTCATTTATCTACATATTTTGTTTCTTATCACTTATCAAGTTCACGCGCCTCTGGATAACACGGCAAAGAAATGGAGATGTCGATTCACAAAAGGACTCAGTGTTGGACAAAAGGCCTCCGGGGTTCTTGGCGCCGAGCTTCTCGATTGGGGGCATTTTCCGTATCCCGTATGCAGATCATGATGCGATTAGTCCGATATGGGAAGTTACTCAGGGGCACGCTGTGGGGTCACGCACGGATAACGGCATTCGCTATCTTATCTGTGAGGGAATGTTTGTTAGTCTTTGATGGACTTTTTGTTGGATGGATCACGCGATCTGTAGGACAAAAGTGCGTTGTGTTGTGGAATGGGACGGGGATGGAAGGTTACATGTGCATACGAAAATGGTGAGATTGTGTGAGAGGTTATTGGGGATTGAGTTTGCGGAATTAGTCATGGCTACGGATGCTCCCTGAGGGGCATATGCCAAGCGTGTCGGCGGGAAGGATTGCTTCTGGAATCATGCCGTTGATGGGTCCACTGGGAATAATCAGGATTTAAGCGATGTCAAGAGGGTTCTAAGTTCTGTCTACTGGAATAATAAGCTCTCAATCACAAAGTCTCAACTGCAAATAACACATTTAGCTCACAACTTAGACATTGTGCCATAATGACTGGCTGATTACTACAGCATAAAGCTAACAAGAGGAGAACCTAGTTGATAACCCTTTGGCTGGTCAAGAGGGTTCAACACCCCAATTTGGGATTCTTCGTGAATTTATCGCGATCAATACGGCAACTAAAACGGAGGATAATAATATGGTTCCAGACCTTTTCCCATCATGCTTATACAATAATCATACTTATACCTTTGCATTATCTTCCCTCAAATAATAAAAATAAATTCTATCGTTTATTACCCCAGATTGGCATGTTAAGTCATGTACCGCCGTGATACAGACATCATTTCATCAACAGCTCATATGCTCTAGGGTACCCAACTTGACACCAAGCATCGCATCGCAGGTAACTTACCGTACGCGCTAACCCTCCACGGTAAGTTACATCAAATCTCCCACTTCACCAATCACATCACTTGTGTTCGATGGCGGTCAAAATGCATCAACCAATGTCAGCATCCAATCTCAACCACCCAACGCCTCTCGCTGTGGCACAATGAACGCCGCCAAGACCGCCGCAACCAATCCAGGCTCAGTAACTGAGACATCAACCTACCTCAAACTTCTCAGCCTCGTCGTCCTCCCCTTCATCGTGACATACATCCTCACCTCCTTCGGCAATAAGGGCTATCAGCATGGCCAAAGCGCACGAGAGCCTCCGAGGGTTCCGTACTGGATCCCATATGTAGGAAATACAATTGGCTTCGCTTTTTACACTGAGGGCTTCTTATCGTCTATTCTGTAAGTCCCCCCCGGACCGCCAAGGCTTGGCCATGCACTGATCTGCCGCCAAGATCCAAATTCGGAAATGTCCCGCTACGTATCTTTGTTGGCGCAGAGGATATGTACTTTATTCCTCATGGCCAGCCTATCATTGAGCTGTTCAAGGCGTCGCGACACTTGACTACCAAGTCTATTGGTGTCATGACGGTTCGAGATGCATTTGGCTTGCCAGTGTGTGACATGCCGCTGTTTGTCGATGAGGATTCTGAGTTTGGACATGTTGACCCGTTGAAGAGATTCGATTTTGTTCAGCATCGTGATTTGAATGCTCTTTTGACAGGAGGGCCACTGAACGCTATGATTGCGAAGTTTGTCGAGGTCTACTCTGATATTATCGAGAAAGACACCAGGTTGAATGAGGACGAGTGGACTGAGGTCGATGATCTTTATGAGTGGCTCAAGAACAATCTTCTCCGCGCTGCGATAACTGCTCTGTGCGGCGAACGGTTTCTCGAAATCTCGCCGACTTTCCTTGAGGACTTTTGGGTGTTCGACTATCGCCTTCCCAGCCTTTTCAAACGGATGCCCCGATGGCTTGTTCCAAGGAGTTATGCAGCCAGAGATAAGTGCCTCGAGAGCGTGCTGCGCTACCATGAGCACGGCAACCAGCTGTTTGACTTTCTGGATGAAGACGGTGTCATCAAGAAAGACTGGACATCAGAGTTTGGCACGAAGTTGATGAGCGCTAGACAAAAGATGTTTCAGAGCGTAGGGATGACCCCGCGAGGTGGCGCTGCTCTTGACCTGGGACTCCTGTGGGCGTAAGTCAAGTAAATACTAGCTTATGGGCTTCACTAATGCTTTGCAGGGTAAATGCTAACGCCATTCCCGCGGGCATGTGGATTCTCCTTGATATCCTACTCGACAACGATCTTAAGGACAGAGTAATGGCCGAGATGCAACCTTCATTTATCGACAAGTCTCTATCTTTCGATATCGAAAAGCTCTGCTCCGGTCCCTTGATCAATTCCATCTACCTCGAGACATTACGTCTTCGCGTTGCTTCACCCGTTGGACGAACATCAACCATTCCCAATCTCAAATTCGGAAAGTGGCAGCTCAAGCAAGGCATCGGCATGCTGTCCTCGTCCTGGGTCGGCGGCCACGATCCTGATTTTTGGAACACTGGACATGCACAGCCTGGCGGAATCGAAGAGCATCCCGTCGAGTCGTTCTGGGCGGAGAGATTTCTAGTCTATGAGGATGACCCAACCAGCGGTCCAGTTCGGCCAACCCCTTCTGCAGAAAAGCCTACAAAGCGTACCTCAGAGGAGGACCGTAAAGCACGGCCTACTATCGATGGAACGCTGGGATATTGGTATCCTTACGGTGGCGGAACAAAAATGTGTCCTGGTCGATTCTTCGCCAAACAGGAACTCATGGCTGCTGTAGCAGTTGCTCTGCGTGCATTTGACATTGAACTTGTTGACCCCGAAGCGGCGAGTAAAGTCAGGCCCAACATGGATTACTTTCCGTTTGGAACTATTCCGCCCAAGGGCAAGGTTGCGGCTCGGATTAGGAGGCGAAAGCTCTGATATGGTCGAGCTTGATTTCCTATGTAACATTTCTCGGATATTAGTTATAGAATTGGGGTGTAATAATCAACAACTGAAGAGTATTTGTAAACTAAGTTATGATCTTTCATGATTCAATGATGACAGGATCGTGCAAGTATACCCGCATTATGATGTGTTGAACTCCACTGTAGCTTATGTCATGACGGTCATGAATACAAATACATCTCACTACTCTAGCTTTGACAATCTGTATGCACGGAAATCACAATTGAATAGTTCATTCGAAACCTTGTACTCTCAATTGCGAACCACCTTTGTCTATTGGAACTGCAATATGGCCACTATGAAAGCTGTCGGAGTCTCAAAGTACGGGCCTGTTGATAACCTCGAATCGCGAGACGTCCCTAAGCCTGGTGATCCTATTGACCGACAGGTTGTCGTCAAGTTCGTTCCTAATTGTTTTTAACCTTTTTGAGACAGAAGTACTGATGTTTTACAGAGTCAAAGCCTGTTCCGTCAACCCAATTGATCACAAGGTTCGATCAGGAACCTATGACGATGCGCCCGGTAATTCCGCGCTGAGCTCCAATCATGCGGAGTAAGACTGACGAATGGATAGACTACTATGACCGCGTCCCAAAGGACTTTCACATCATCGGCTTCGATGGAGCCGGGGTCGTAGAGAAAACCGGGCCTGACTGTCAGCTCTTCAAAGTCGGCGATGAAGTCTCTTGGGTAGGCCCATCGACTGATCAGGGAAGTTATGCAGAGTATCAGCTCGTAAGCGAGCTAGCCTGCGCCAGAAAGCCGAAGAATCTCGATTTTGTCGATACTGCTAGCTACGGCTTGACTTTCATGACAGCATATCAGTCGCTGTATCGAAGGATGGAGGTCAAGCCTGAGGCGCAGACTGGTATCTTGATCGTAAGTTTGAAGCAGCTTTAGACATGACGGTGTTGAACTTACATTTATTAAGATAAATGGAGGAGGTGGTGTAGGAAGTGCTGCTATTCAGCTTGCGAGGAGAGTGCTTAAGCTTCCAGTCGTTGTGGCTACGGCATCGCGACCTGAGACGATCGAGTCTTGCAAGCGAATGGGCGCTACGCATGTTATCAACCATCGAGAGGATCTTGTCAAACAGATCGAAGACTTAAAGCTCAATGTTCCCATCAAGTAAGCACCACCTTCCATTCAAGCATATCACTCGCGAACAGACACAGACACGTCTACATCGTCGCCCAAACCGAGCAATACACCCACTCCGTCGCCAAAATCTGCGCCCCATTCGGCAAAGTCTGCACCGTCGTCCAAGCAGACGTGAGCCTCTACGGAACAGAGTTCATGTCCAAGTCACTCACATTCTCATGGGATTGGGTTGGTTCTGCTGCGTATCATGACACAGGCGTTGAAGATTATCATGAGATGCTGGGAACGATCTCAAGTCTTATGGAGGATGGGACATTGTTTTCTACAGCTGGAACACGTCTTAGGTTGACGCTCGAGGGGCTGAAGGAAGCGCATCGAAGGGTAGAGAGTAGTACCACTGTTGGCAAGATTGCGCTTGGTGTTGATGAGCCTGGGGAGGGTGAGCCGTTTGCTTAGGTACCATATCTCCGATACTTGCTGGTTAGTCAGTCATCACGTTGGTAACGGGCGAAGCGTTGAAAAGGCAAGAGGTATATGTCTATAAAGTCTTCGCTACAGTGGTATCCGCGGTAATCAACACAACACTCTCGCAGGAGAACCTTGGCTAGCTCGGTCAACTCCTGCACCTCACTTCGACACCCCAGCTGCTCCAAAATTGATACTCCCAGTCCTCCCCAGCTCATTCAACCAACCCTCCACATCAGAACTCACACCGATAGCAAAATCCTCCTCAACAACCCCAACCTGCCACGTATTCGTCACCACCAAATCTCCTCCCTGAGCAGAAATGACACTGAACGTCAACGCCGATCCAAACGTCGGTGCAGTCTGCGTGAATGTCGCACTCTCAATAGCCCACTTATCACCCTCTGCTTTACCCTGCATAACACCAAGATTGCTTATCTCCCATGAATACGATCGCGTTTTGCCATGATCCTTGACGAAAGACTGCCAGTCCTTCACGAATTTGGCTAGTCCGATGTGATCATTCTTGGTGCCCAAGTCCAGCTTGGCAGATAGACCGTCGCGTATCGCCTTTGCGCATGACCAGACAGTGGCTTCTAGTTTTGCGCTCATGTTTGGTTTGGTTTGGGCCTCGTTGATCTGTTCACGAACTTTGGCAACGAGTTCCTCATCAAACGTAAACGGCCAGTATGCTACGCTGTTGATGGCCGTCTTGTTCAAATCGATGCTTGGATGGCCCGGCTTCTGAAACTGTCTTAGACAAACAGGCGTACCGCATAAGAACGCAGAAGCTTTGATCTCCGCCAGTCTCATCGCCATCGACACCGCAATGAGCGCATGCATGAGCCCCGTCAAGGTCGTGCCGTGTTGACGACACGCGTCGAGTATAGGCTTTAGTGCCTTTTTCGTAACTTTGGTGGCAACCATGCTCGTTGTGGATGGTTCTGTCGGTATAGGTGCCCATGTCGCCATGTGAGGTAGTTCTTTCGCTTTCATCGAAGCGATAATATCCCTCCCGAATTCACCGACGATGAAATGCAGAGAGACGGGTAGTTTGATTAAGTGATGCAACGGAGGCGTGAGTTCCACGTTCGGGACCTCGAAGATGCGGTCTTTGAGAACCACGGAGTCGTCGTCTGGTGTGTTAAGACAAGTGAAGAGACTGTCTTGGAAGACCTTTCCACTTTTCCCATCTGCTGCGGTATGGTCCCAAGCAAAAACAACATCGATAAAGTTGGACTCGGTTGGTCTGAGTATAGTCACTCTCCAACCAGGTTGAGTCTCGAGCTTCGTATAGGGCTCATTGACTTGCCATTCCAAGGCAGCATGGAGAACTGATTCGTACGCTTCTTGATCAGAGACCGTACGCCATTCTATGTGATTATTCAAGTCGATCTGATCGAGTCGTACCCAGTGTTGCTTCTTAGAGTCTGCGTTGATTCGTCCAACTGTGAACAGCGGATGCTGGAGAATAGCACGGGCGAAGGCATTTTCAACAAGTTTCTGGAGCGATGCAGTATCTGAGGTGAGTAATGCTTCGGGAATACAATAACGACATGATATCGCACAGCCAATAATTGCTCCTAACGAGTAATGAGCAGCTTGCAGGCGTTCACTGCAAGATGTTAGCTCTACCTTCAAGATTGTGAGACAGAGTAGCACTCACACAGGGCTGAGCTTCCTCAAGACCTTATCCTTATCATTTAGACTTCTGGCGCTCTTCTTGCTACGAAGGCGGTCGATCATGTTTGACGACATGGTGCATATGTAGCACTCGGAAGACGGGAGAAAGTTAAAGTCTTTACAGATCAGCGAATTAAGCTCTTAACTATAAAGCTCCAGAAGCATGGACATAGCAAATTTATACAAAGTTTATTAAAATAGAATACCCGTAGTCTCCCACTGCCAGATGGTGACACGCTCGGTTGGCTTCATGGTGAAGTGACAGGGTTGTTTAGCCAATCAGCTAGTCCTGTTCCGTTGGTCGTCGTGGCCCTTGTTCGTGACGGTGACGCTAGCGCGGTCATGATTGGGCTGATTGATCCCGTCGGGCGTCCGCGGGCACAAAATCCAGTCGCGTTTCGGCATAAACTGGCGCCTTGGATTGAGGCTGACGGTGTCGCTTTTACCCTACGAGGCGACGCATCGTTCGCACTCGGATAAAGTTGCCTAGAGTGTTTCAGGGGTTTGTTCGATCAGTTCATCTCAACATGTCGTATTACCAGAGCTGATTGGTGGACTCTAACTTCGTCATCTTCCTTGCTGGTAAGATGCAGTTGACAGTCCGGTCAGATCATAATAGAGCTCAAGTACGAACATCCACACGCGTCAGATTACAAGTCATGTTCTTCTTGTCTGTAAGTAAGCAGACGTCATGTTGAGGTTGATGGTGAGTTTGCTAGGGGTAGGGTTGCAAATTGACATTCCGGCGGCCGCAGACCCGCGGGGCCGGCTCCGGTCACTAGCGTTACAGGTACAGGGCTCAAATACGAATGATAAACTGACAAGGAGCCGCACATGGGAATAAGCCTTGTTCACTCAAAGATCAAAGATCGAAGTTCCACGTTTCATTGCCCAGTCGGAGCCTTTCCCGTGCAGCTGTGATGTACGCAGTCACTTTGTTCACGTCGAACCTACTGGCGTTCCAATGTTTGCTTACCCTACGAAAGTGATATCAGAACTTTGAGGAGCTTGAACATCATATCCCCACTTGCAGCGCGCGCCGTGTATAATGATAGAGATTGCGATTTGTGATCAAGCTGATCGAGACCAGAAACCTCCAGCTTCACTCCAGGCTCTCATGAGTCAAGACGCCTTGTCGAAATGCTGGGTCACGATGAAAGCTTCTGATTACCGGTATATGACTTGATATGAAATGAACTCTATTATCCTCTATTGTAGCTCTACTGTCTAACTATCAAAGTTGCGGTATGGACATTGAACCGATTCGTTCTTGTCTTGCAGACACAGCTGACGGGCCTCACTAGTACCAACTGCACCGTAAGCGGTCAGATCTGGGCTGACACCTATCGTATCGTACTTCTGCAACAGATTGCGAACTTTGCTTTGTGCAGCCTTTCGCTTCTCAGGAGTTCCGAGTAGATTATCCAGAACCCATTTTGGCTGCAGTGCGATCACTGGCACGCTCATATGTCTACTCCATCGCTTCTGATGCGCTGGCGTCAACATTACCGGGAAGACTGGCTCTCCATTGAAGCAAAACGTCCACTTCGCATCCTCTGTGTCTTGCGGGATATCCTCTGGCCACGGTCTCGGATCGCAGATACGAAGGCCCCGAAGCATGTCCCAGAACGTGCGGTTATGCTCCTCCACGGTCCGCTGCTTCTCGGATGGGGCGCCGATGATGACGAGGGATGTATTGGGGCCCAGAGAGGTTGATATGCGCAGATACTCGGTTAGAGCGAGAGCCACCTTGCGTACATTACGAGGCTCAGAAGGGTTGTCTGACTCGAGGAAAACATAGCGATGATCGTCTGATCGATATCCCATGGTGGCGTATACGCAAGGAAAGGTCTTCATGCCACTCCCTTTTGCCAATATTGTGCCTTTGAAATCTTGGTATGCAAGGCCTTGCCAAGTATCCTTATTGAACTGAGTCTCAACTTCTGTTCTAATGGCAGGTCAGTTTTGCAAGTAGAAGCGATGAGTGACTCGCGAACCTCGTAAGCAGTTCCGCCGGTGAAGATGATCGGGTTTCATCAACGTCATCGGTGCGTGAGGTGTCCTCCTCCTGTTTCGATGCAGGTATCCCAAGTTTGGAGCCATTCGTGAGAAATCTCAACTTCTTCATGAGTCGATTGATGGGGGCTTTCAGAGATCGTGTTAGTCTAGCCACCGCCGTGACGGCAATGAATAAGATAATGGCATTGATCGCAAGTTGCATGATGAGGGTAGTTTGAGAGTATGTGAAAATAGTACGTCATAGAGGTGTCTCAGGATAACGCTCACGAATTAGTTCAGCATCAACTTTTAGTGGAAATAGGTTGAACTTATATGTAATAACATAGTGGCAATGTGAAAGAGTGCATAGTACCAACACGACAGGGTATAAGCCAGATGTCATTGACGTGATTTGACTGAAATGCCAGGATCAGCGCTAGCCTTCGATTGAGCTGTCAGGCTTCAGGGAAAGATCCGTGACACAAAACCCCTGATAGCGTCATGGTTATTGCTGACATTTTTAGCTATGGGTAGGACTAGTGAAATCAACATGATGTATGCGCCAAGCGATGATGCATACGCAGATCCAGGCCGGAACCTTTCCTCCGATGGCTACACAGCACTGCAGGCCGCTTCGAGGTAAAGTGCCCATCGCAAGCATCAGTTGCCAGATCTCTCAACTCATGAATTGTCCGACATAAACTTTCCGCTTGTCATCTGATCAAGTTGTAGGCCAATTCATTGTATTTTGTACAGTAGTGTAGGCGTCTCTTACGGGCTCCCCCAGATTGTTCAGCGCGGATGCTAGTGCAAAGGGATGACAGATCGAGTCCGGGGAAAAGTGGATACTCCCGGAAGTGGAAGCATGAGCCGCTGAGGTCATGGCCCTGATATGGTCGCATCATCGACGACGGAATGCTGCTGTCACCATCTGATCACCATTACCGTGACGTCTCGTAATATTCGTCACAGCTAGTGTGCAAATCAACTGCTATGGGTTAGACGACTCAGCTGATTCATCATGATCCGGTGAATAATTTTCCTGGATGAAAGGAAAGTCGTTGAGCCGCTGTCTAAGATGAAGGCTTAATTAGGCATAGTTCTTGCGTCTAGTGATGTGAGGCTTGCAGTAGAGCAAAACTACCCGTGATGAATATTACGAAATGTTACGGTAATGTGCCGACTCTCGAGATGCTGAACACTACAAAGTCATGGAATATCTCGTAGCACAATAACCATCCCGTGTCCAGAATAACTTACATATTTACCATTTAATTGACTTTCACATTTACTCGACGTATCACAGCCCCTGCCGAACTCCCGGAATGGAGGATACTAGACACTTACCTGATGGCATCATCGAACTTGCGCCCCGGACAGGAACTTCTTTCACTGTCAACAAAGGCCAACGCCTAACAGTAATCGATCCAAAAGGCGGTCAAGTCTCTGACCTCGTGGCATTCAACCGACACGACACAGACGAAGTCATATCCAACGGACGAACATTTGACTACGCAGACACCATATACCTAACAACCAACCACCCACTCTACTCAAACCGCAGCAACATCATGCTCAAAATCGTCGACGACACTTGCGGACGTCACGACTTTCTGCTTACGCCGTGTTCCAAAGATACCTTCCGCATCATTTACGGCGACAAGGAGCCCCATCACGGCTGTTTCGGCAACCTTTCCCTTGCGCTAGGCAAACATGGTATCGCGCCGGATCGCATTCCTTGCGCGTTCAACTGCTTCATGAATGTGCCCGTGGACGGGAAGACGGGCAAGTTCACGGTGGAGCCGCCTATCAGTAAGGCTGGTGATCACATCGACTTTGTTGCAGAGATGGACCTTATTGTTGCGATCACTGCCTGCTCGGCTGGCAAGTCTAATGGCGGTAGCTTTAAACCTATTCAATACAAGATAGTTTAAGGAATAATGAGAGAAATGCTAGGTATGCATCCCGTCACAAGGTTTCTGTGGTTCACAATGGGTCTCAGAAGGGATAAGTGGTGATGCTGAGATTTGGCGGCGTCATTGATCTTCTCAATGTTAAGCTCCAGCTTACCCGCGCAATAGTTAGTCTGCAAAAGGCCCCGGCAGAGATCTACCCATCTTAAAAATAGACGATACTAAGCTATCGGGATATTTTCCAAAGGATCAAAAGTCTTCAACGTCATCCATAGTTTATGATTGGATGTGAGCGTTGAGGGACGGGTAGACAGAGATGATGCCTACACGACCGATCGATCACTAATCCGGCTACGGCCCGCCAGATCGATCGTCTGAGGACCCGATGCAAGGGTCTGAAGTGCCCCCTATCTACGCTATCCCTTTGATCTTCTGTCCTGCGACCTTTCTCGAGGTGCATACTTAGGATTTTGGAGTACAGAGGTTATTGACTGCAACTCTTTTGCCGCAGACACCGTGCCAGACTAACCAGTTTATGATTAGTTCTCAGTCATCTACGCAGATATCCCCGGAGCGCACAATGGCAAAAAAGGGCTCGATTGAAGATGCTGTGAAAGGCAAAGGAGTCCATGTCGACAGCGACAATCGCATCTGCTGGGATGAAAATGCTGACCAGCACCCCCGGAATTGGAAATCCGGAACGAAGGCATACACCGTCGCTCTGATATGCTGGTTGGAGATGTACATGACGGCTATCAGCTCCTCCGGGGTCAGTTTGGAATCTACCACGGTTATATATCTGCTAACAATGTTCAGACGGCTACTGCAGAGTCAGCACGAGAGGAGTATGGTGTCAGCAGAACGATGGCCTATTTCGTCTTTGTCACCATGTGAGCGTTGAAGCTTGTCAGGGCGTCAATCTTGTTGCTGATTTTGGAAACAGATACTTGCTCGGTCAAACAATAGGTAGCATCTTCTGCTCACCCATCTCAGAGGTATTCGGACGACGAACCATTTATATCCTTGCAGCAGCATTATTCTGCATCTCATCAGCGATAGTGGCCGCGGTGCCGTCAATAATCGGCGTGTATTTCGGCCGTTTCTTCCAAGGCGTGGCTGCCGCAATCCCCGCAACCGTCGCTTTTGGCAACTTTGACGACATGTATAATGCTGAGCATAGAATCTGGGTCGTCTATATGTATACGATCCTCGGTATGCTGGGGCTGGCATTAGGCCCTATTTACTCGACATACATCACTTCAAGTATAGGCTGGTAAGTCTAGAAGTCATCGAGATGCTTTCTGGTCTGACATTACATTAGGCGCTGGGTATACTACATCTCTACAATCGTCATGAGTGTCACAGCTTTTGCATGCATTTTCACAAGGGAGTCAAATGCAAACCAATTACTCGACAAGATTGTCAAAGACATACGGGAAGAAACCGGCATAGAAGACGTCAAGTCTAGCAATGAAGAGGGAGAAAAGTTTACAGTGGCATCCTTTGCGCAGAACGCTCTCTTCCGACCCTTGCAGTTCCTCGTCACGGATCCCCTGGTCTTCTTCTGCGCCGTCTTATGCGCCATCGCATTCGGTCTCATCTACGGCTTGACAGAATCATTGACCATTGTCTACACCGCGCCGCCGTTCAACTTTTCGCAGAACAGCTCCAGTCTCGCATTTCTCGCCATCGCAATCGGCGAGGTGATCAATATCCTGCCTCGGATCTACGACGCCTACATATACAAGAAATATCGCAGAACCCACAGACGCATCCTCCCAGAGAGTAAGATCACATCGTTTGCAATTGCAGCGCCATCTCTTGCTATCGGCCTATGGCTCTTCGCCTGGACGATTCCACCTCGGGTAACGAATGTCCCTTGGCCTGTCAGCATGATTGGTCTGGTGATGATCGGATTCAGTGCCAATGATTTTAGTTATGTGTTGTTCGGATATGCTACTGATAGTTATGGTGAATATGCTGCTAGCGCTGTCAGTGCCATTAGCTTGACGCGTACGCTGACCGCTGCGGTGTTTCCTCTCTTCACACATCAGATGTATACGGGGTTGGGCAGCAATGTTGCGACGAGCATCCTGGCGGCGGTGGCGAGTCTGTTTGCGTTCACGCCATTCTTATTCTTGAGGTATGGGTCGAGATTGAGGCATCGAAGCAAGTTTGCAGCGGATGATGAGCAGGCTCTGGAGCAGGAGAATCTCCATATGAAGGATAAGGAGTAGATATTGCCCTTTACACAGATCTATCTAAGTCCAAGGCCTTCCGACTACGTCTCTTACGAGCTGTCTGAGAAACAGAACAAGTAGGCTCGGTGGAGGCCCAGCTGTTACACAGATCTTTCTTTGCAAGGGATACAATCAGGTATGTTGACAGCCTGGCGATTGCCATGTAGTGTCACCAGTCAGGTTGGAAATTGCCCACAGCCCGTTATGCTTTAATAAAACATGAGTCCTAAGGTAGAAATGTCTTGTAAATATGCAACATGCTAGAGATTGGGTGCGTGACGAAAGTTCAGTTGCAGGGTTTCAGCCGAGGCAACTGCACTCGGGCCAGTGTCTTTTATCATGCCTGTGATGACGTTCCATAAACATACTGATGTAAATAATTCTCTGATTCAAATTTTCGTCAATACAATTTTGTCAGCTCCATCATGCCTACTGAGGCCCTCTTGGAGGCTCGACAATAGGAGGATAAGGTTTAGGCATCATACCCATTCTCTCCCACGCACTACCCCCTTCGTGAGATCCGTGAGTAAATGTGAATTTGATGCCTCTATCCCGCGCTAGCTCGTTGACTGGTTCATAGACATCGTCGTCTATGCCACCGAACACAAACAACCATATCTCCAGAGTTTTCAGCGCACAAAGGCGGTTACCAGGGCCACAAGCCTTCAGCAGCGAACACAGTGTTTCGACATACTGCAGAACCTGTGGCTGATAATTCGCGAGACTGCATTCGAGACCAAGATGCTCAAGTGATCTCGGCAAGCAATCCACCATTTCCTCGTTTCGGGAAACATGACGATACTCGAGGACATGAATATCTATGGTGAGGCGCTTCAGCTTGATCATCTGTTTAAAGCACTCTTTGAGGCATTCGAAACGCGACTGAGACGCGTTTTCTAATGAAGCCGGGTCGTGCCTGAAGCCGTGCGTATTAAGATCGAACGCCAGCTCCTCTAAAGATGCTGCATGGAGGAGCAACGCTTGCCGAGTGAGAACGAGGCTGATATGTCCATCATCGTTCATTCTCACGGGGTTTCTCCAAGTGAAGACGAGCTTTTTTAGTCGTTTGCAGGCACCGACAACAGTGAGCAGTCCATGGCTGGTGAGGCAAGCGGCCTCTAAGAACAACTCCTCAACAGGCGAAGTCCCAGCAGGAAACCGTGTCTCGTAGATATCAGGATCCAAGCCCAGCCTAGTATATTCATTCCTGTCCTTCTCATCGGAGATGTTTTTAATCGGTATTTCGTCATATAACGCTGAGAGAGCAAGAGTTTTGATATTCGGAAGATAGAAAAAGGGTGCCGCACATTGAATGTTTCCGGGGTCATCTTCGTCGTACCATCTGACCACAGCGAGTTTGAGGTTCTCCAATGGTCGTTGGGGGGTATTATGCCGAAGAGCCAAGGACACAAGGTTCAACACCAGCAGTCCTGACTCTTGATAGTACGGAATTGTAACGTCGAGGCTCTCAATTCTGGTACATAGAACTAAGAGAAGTGCTGCTACCGCATCTATTCTTGCATGGACTAGTCCTTGGCACCAGCCAGGGTCCTTGGCAAGCTCCGGAAACCGTTGACGAGCTGCTACGGCAAGTTCATCAAGCCCGTCAGCACCAACCAATGGGTCATCTTCTTCGATACGAATCAGTTCGTCGAAGACGATCGATTTCACATTGCTTTGGAGGTGGGGGTTCCGAACAAGATGCAGCGCAAAGTGAGCAGGTGCTTGTTTGTGTACGATCTCGGGATAAAACGGCCAATGGCGGACGAGAAGTGGTGAGGCGATTCTATAAAGTCTCTTATCGACATATATGACTTGGAAAAGTGCTAGGCGATCTGAATCGCATATCAGGGTAAAGATATCAGCGAGTATCTCATCTGGGAGGTCCTGCAGTTGCCCCATTCTGCATGTCGTAGTGTTGAGAGTGAAATCAGCAGGTTATCCAGTGTTGCGGGGTTGCTGATGAGATTGGGATGAGATGAAATTGTCACGTGCCCATAAGCATTTGTTCAGGATCAAGGTCGCATCAGGAAATAAGGGGTTCTGGTGTTCACAATGTTACACGTTAGAGCAGTTTGAACAGTTCAATGAATATAGTATATAATGAAGAAATATGTAAATGGAGAAAAAGTGTCAAAGGTGACTGAGAAAACACTACTTCTCAGCCTTGACATCAAAGCGGTCCAGGTTCATGACCTTGGTCCACGCAGAAATGAAATCCTTCACAAACTTCTCCTTCGCATCAGCGCTACCGTAGACCTCAGAGATAGCACGCAGCTCAGCGTGAGATCCAAAGACCAGATCAGCGCGGGTAGCAGTCCACTTGACGGACTTGGTGGAGCGGTCAGTGCCGGTCCATAGCTCACCACGGTCGTCCTTCTTGGCCCACGAGTAGGCGGGAGAGAGAAGGTTGACGAAGAAGTCGTTGGTCAGCTGGCCCTTCTTCTCGGTGAGAATGCCGTTGGAAGAACCGTCGTAGTTGGCGTTCAAGGCACGGAGACCACCGACGAGGACGGTCATCTCGGGGGGAGTAAGGGTAAGGAGAGCAGCGCGGTCAACGAGGATCTCCTCAGTGCGAGCACGGGCAGTACCGTGTCCGTAGTTGCGGAAACCATCAGCAAGAGGCTCGAGGTAACCGAACTGAACGAGATCGGTCTGGTTCTGGGTAGCGTCAACACGGCCAGGAGTGAAAGGAACCTCGACGTCCTTGAAGCCAGCGGCTTGAGCAGCCTTCTCAATAGCAGCAACACCACCGAGGACAATCAGATCAGCGAGAGAGACCTTCTTGGAGCCGGACTTAGCGTTGAAATCCTTCTGGACCTTCTTAAGGGCAGAGAGAACCTGCTTGAGCTGCTTGGGGTTGTTGCTAGCCCAGCTGACCTGAGGCTCAAGGGCAATACGGGCACCGTTGGCGCCGCCACGCTTGTCAGTTCCCCGGAAAGTAGAAGCAGAGTTCCAAGCAGTAGAAACAAGCTTAGAGATATCAAGACCATCAGTAGAAAGGATAGTGGACTTGAGGCTAGAGATCTCAGCCTCGCCAATGATATCACCCTTTCGCTCAGGGAGAGGATCCTGCCAGATGAACTTCTCCTTAGCGACCTCGGGGCCAAGGTAGCGGGACACAGGGCCGAGATCACGGTGGAGGAGCTTGTACCAGGCGCGAGCGAACGCAGCGTTCATCTCCTTGGGGTTGTCATGCCAGCGCTTGCAGATCTTGAGGTACGAGGGGTCGTTGATGAGAGCGAGATCGCTAGTGAGCATGGTGGGGCGGCGGAACTTGCCCTTGACGAAGGGGTCGGGGTACTCGAGCTTGCCGTTGAGAGCCTCCCATTGCTTGTGGCCAGCAGGGCTCTCGACGAGGGTCCAGTTGTTGCCGAGAAGAGACTTGAGGAAGTGGTTGCTCCACCTGGGATTTGTTAGTAAGAGTGAGACTGAGATTCAGAGAGGGGACATACTTGGTGGGAGTGGTGGACCAGATAACCTCGAGACCGCTGGTCATCTGGTCAGGACCGTTACCCTCGTTGACGCTGTTATGCCAGCCAAGACCCATCTCTCCAAGGTCAGCAGCCATGGGCTCAGGACCAATGTTCTTAGCAGGAACAGCACCGTGAGTCTTGCCCAGGGTGTGGCCACCAATGATGAGAGCAGCAGTCTCCTCATCGTCCATACCCATACGGCCGAAAGCAGTACGGATATCAAGAGCAGAAGCCTTGGGGTCAGAGCTTCCATCGGGACCCTCGGGGTTGACGTAGATGAGACCAAAGTGCGTAGCACCAAGGGGCTTCTCGAGCTTGTCGGCACGCTCGTAAATGTCTGTGCTACCGTTGTAGCGAACGTCGTTACCCTTGGGGACAAAGGTGGACTCGGCACCCCAGTAGATGGACTCATCGGCCTCCCAGGTGTCAGCGCGACCACCGGCGAAACCGAGGGTCTCGAAGCCGCTGTGCTCGAGGGCGACGTTGCCGGCAAGGACGATCAGGTCAGCCCATGAGATCTTGCTGCCGTATTTTTGCTTGATAGGCCCTGTGATTTGTTAGATTTTGGGGTGTTTGTGTGACGGCTGTGTAACGTACAGAGCAGACGACGGGCCTTGTCCAGGTTCTGGTTGTCGGGCCAGCTGTCGAGAGGTGCGAATCTTTGTTGACCCTGTGTCCGTTAGCAAACCACTCGAGAATACGATATCGAGGTCATGACTCACCATTCCGGAGCCACCTCGGCCATCCATTGCGCGGTATGTACCAGCGCTGTGCCATGACATACGAATGAAGAGACCACCATAGTTGCCATGGTCAGCAGGCCACCAATCCTGAGAATCAGTGAGAAGCGCGTTGAGGTCCTTCTTCAGGGCAGCAACTGCAAAAGAAATCAGTAAATAGTTCGCATTCCGAGAATTCGTGAAACTCACAGTCCAGAGACTTGAACGCCTCGGTATAGTCGAAATCAGCACCCAATGGGTTATACTGGGGTGAAAACTGCCTCAAGACATCCAATCGCAGAGCACAAGGCCAAAAGTCCCTGGATCGAGTACCGCCACCAGCCTGGTTGCTAGCGACGCGGCAGATGCCAAAGTCCTCGGGGATTTCTCGTGGCGGGACGAGGTTAGTGTCCGTGGCGCGCTTGGCGAAAGGGCAGCCCTGGCTAGCGGCCAGAGGGACGAGGCCAGAAGCCAGCAGAAGTGATTGTACGTGCATGGCTGGGGGAGTATGTGCTGTGACTGTGAGGTTGTGAGACTGACAAACGAACAGAACTAGGAAAACGGGCGGATTTATGTTTGGTTTTGTACCCGCAGTGAAGAGGCAAGAAAAAGAAGGTTACAGTGACGATCTACAGGGGGCTGGTACAGCGCCAAGTCGGCAGTGTCAGTGGTATAGGGCCTTATGCAGCAGGTCAGACGCTCGGATTAGCAATCGAGGCTCAGTTACAGTGCATCTTAGTCTAGCCATTCGGTGCATGGGTCAGAGAGAGACCTTGGCCTGGCTGCGGTATCACAAGGATAAACCCAGCCTTTTCTTGCCTCTTCTAAGCAGTGCAATCCACACCAACGTCACTGACCCCTCCTGCTTGTTTCCCAGATAGTGATAGGCGGTGACGATACTGGAATCAGACGTCTCGTCCGTGGATTCATTGTTCATGTGGAGACGGAGAAAATCTGGGTGGTAGGGCGAGAAAAGAAAAAGATCCCTGATAAGCGGCAATGCCAATGGAATCACACGCACCAACTGCCGACAGGGATGGTAAATCACAGGACTGCTATTGGTTTACGTGAGACTTGGGCCATACTGAGAAGGTGGTAGCTTAATATAAACTTTTGGAGAAGACCAGTGAAACACATGGTTTAGAGTTTATCATTTACCCTTGAGGAATTGACCTTATGCATGTTGTTTTCTTGATAATTTTCAGTACAAGCTGACTGATCAAGTCTGTCTCTGTTGGAGATAGATTGGGCAGTGATTCTTCTAATCGCCCTGCCAAGCTGTGATTATCCCACATATGATCCGACTACCCACTCTTGCTCACCCTGCCGTACCGCAACCAATCGGAATATTGTCAAACAGATTAGCTAGGTAAACGATCAATGCCGTGAGCGCGGGCCGGAGTAAAGCTCCTCACTCCTCAGAGCAGAGGGCGCAAACATCCAATCTTCGGGTGCAGTGTCACCTCGGGCTCTTCCCAAGTTCCCGATTACAGTGCAGTACGTAGTAACCCGAGACAAATTGAGCTGGCCTCGTCTGCTGTACAACCCCGTATTCTGCGAATGCAGATGACTTTTTGGTGTATCTTGTCTACCTTACAAATTATCTGACCGCAGTTGCTCGGGCTTTGCTGACAATAAGCTCAATCTCATCCCTGCGCGTTGCTCAGTCGTCAGCAGTAACTATTCGCGTTTTGATTCGCACAGCTTATTGTTTGGCTCATTTATCATCACAACAGACTACAAAAATAAGCATACGCAGTCACAAACTGCGGTCGCATTCTGGGTCCGGTCGATCCATGTACCCGAACCTTTGGGCCATACAATTCTCAACAAGTCATCACCAACAAAGCAATTAAATTCTGCACGCTCATCCCATCTCCCAAGACATTTTTTTGCTAATAATAGCAATACCCTTCTGCAGGCGACATCTTGGCTTCACAAATCCCGCAGGTCAAATGGTCTGATCCCAGCGTAGGAATTCCCTTGTGATCGAACCTAACCCGCCAAACCATCCAATATCACGCCGAGAACAGTGAATTCTTGGGGTTTCATGCAGCGGCAACTCTATCTAGAATGTCACATCCCGCTTTGCGAGCCCATTGGTCCTCGCTACGCCGTGGCAATTTCGCCCGGCCGTGCCCCATCCCTGATCCCAGGCCTTTATCGACGCTTTATCAGTAGGATTCAACGGTTTTCCCCTCTCGAAGAAGAAGCTGCAAAAACGCAAGTTCCTCTTCCTTTCTGCATCGACATGGCGCAGCTGCAGCGGATGCAACTTTTGGTCAACAGAGCCGCGACCCTGCATAGACACATAATCACGATCCCAGCCACAGAACGGTGAATCAATTCGTGCGATTTCTTAACCGACCTTAGCAGAAACTCTATTATTAGCTCTGCGCGCATTTGGGTACCTGCATTACTATTGCCTGCCACTTCATAGGATCTTTGTTGCTGCAGTAAACTTTCCATGGATATCCTTTTCAGCAGTGCCGTGAATGGACATACCGTAATCGTGCAGGTCCAGAAAATTGATTTGGAATCATGCGGAGTAAATTAGGCAGTCGAGCGAGGTAAGCTAAGCTAAACAGAACAGGGCAGAGGAGAAGAGAATCGTGCGGGGGGAGAAACATCATCACGCGAGGGCAGGGGAGCAGGGGTTATAGCGCTCGCTTCGCCACTTGTTGACGTTGACCTTGGAATTGCTGAGCGCTAAACTTTTTCCGGTCATTGGAAGCGTTCTGAATGTCTTCAAAGTTTAACAGTCTTTTCGTCAATGGTCTTTGCTGCTATTCGCTCGTCTCACGATGGTTTTGGTTTGAGTACGGATAGCGGCAAGTATACAGCTTGACATGGAGCCAGGACGCGTTGCACTCGTATGACGGACGGGTTGGGACCTTACCCTAAACCGTAGAGTTTCGATGCTCTGAGGGGAAGTGACATGCTCCGAATATCCTCAATTGAGGCATAGTCGCGGGATAGCGATCATGGCATTACGGCATGATGTTGCGGTAATTGAGACATCGAGATATCTTCGGTCCGACAGCTGTTCTCCTCTTCGGCATCGTCGGCAGCATCATAATATCACTGCAATATAGCCATATTCATCGTATGTCGTTCATTAATGTTTCCATCATTATTAGTATTAAACATTAGCTAGTTCGTACGGTATGTCCCGCATCTAACGTAGCTCCAGGGTATATCCTTCTCCCAGTTCCTGATCTATCCCAATTAAGATGTCGCTTATCGTGATATCCTCTGTTCGCACCCGATTCTATCCAAATAGCCTTTTCTATCCTTGGAAATACTCGTTACCCTCGGTGACTGAAAAACGGAAGACGTGCCTCTCCCTCCGGAGGGATATTTCTTCGGAAATTGGAGTTTCTCGGCATCAACTCCAGCCTTGATCGGCAGTTCCTCCTCCTCCTCCTCTTCTTCATTGTCGCTGCGAGTATCTTCTGCATTTCCACCACGAAGCACTCGAACGACCAGCTTGACGATCATGACGAACCATACAAGCATAAGTGCCTCAAGAAACAGAAGTCCGCTCACGAATAGTGTCTTGATAGTGTAGTCGTAGCATACTCTCCCATTGGTGTAGATCAAAGGCTCAAACAGATAGAAATAGCCATGTGCCGGAACCTCTGAAGGACCAATGATGTTCTTTCCTGAGCCAGCGAAGCACTTCGGCCCGGCGATGGCTAGACTATGCGCGTAAACAGACCAGCATACCATCGGGAACGCAACATGGCGGCACAGCACCCAGCTGACAACGAACGCGCCGAACATGAAATCGCACAAAGACTGTAGCTTCATGTACTTCAGGCATTTTGCGGTCGAGAAAATTAAGTCGTTAAAGTCCATGAGGATAAGGACAACGTTGCCAACGCGGGTGAGGCCATATCGATACGAGCAATACACCAGAGCAATTGTGACGACGTGGTGAGAGAGCATCTGCCAATGATCCTTGCGACGCTTCTCGATGTTGATGACAATCATCTGCTGAAGCCAGAATGCCAATTGCGCGAGCATGTAAATCTTCATGAGGCCGGATACTTCGCGATTCGGCCAATTCGTCCACATAGCCTGAAGATCCAACCAATACGACGAAGATGCATAGATGCACTGCCGACATTAGTTAATAAACCCCATCTAACTGGGGGGACGTCAATCATACCATGCCAACGGACCAGCAAGTAGCATAGTAAATCACCATCCAAGCCTGTTCCTTGAAGCGCATGGATCTAGCGCTCCCCAGTCCCCAGGCGGCCGCCACCGGGTCCAGAACGAAGCGCATCGTAGCATCCCGCAGACCCGTCAACACCACGATCAGAACTGCCACGAGGTAATTGTCATCGAAGCCGACGCCGTACTCCCCCGTGAACACGTCTCGGTACGAGAGCGACGTGAGCTTGGCGGTGAGGGGACGTGTAAGACTGTTGCATTGCGCGATGAGCAGAGGGGTCAGAATACCGAGGCATATGCCTAAGAAAGTCAGTATTGTGGAATCGGGTCGCCGAGTGGGATGGAGTTTGTTTTCGTATATTTACCGAGTTGGTTATCGATAAGCCATTGCTTTACGGAGGTTTGTTCCTGGCATCGTTTCGAGCGTAGTTTTGCTGCCATAGCGACTTTTCCTAATTGATGCAGAATGAGGAGGGGGAATTTGTGCGGGATGGAGTTTTAAATGGCTTCGGAAATAAAATGGAAAAATAGGTCATTTAAACGTTAAATTTGTCTCAAGGTTTTGTGGCCGTGAAATAAGGTGATCGTCGACTCACGTATGGAACCATCACGCCGCCCGCGGGGTTCCGACCTAATTTGCGAAAAAAAAGGGAACCGAATGAATGCGAAAAAGATTGGATGTTTGATTGGGATGCGCGTATGAAATGATCGACGTGTTCGTGTTCGGAGCTAATGGGTTGACTTTTAAGGGTCGCATCTTGGATCATGAGCTTATCTGGCATGATGGGAGATCTGTTGAAGCTTAGTTTGTTCAACGTTTGCGCTTTGACATTGATCGGCCGAGGATTGGATTGAATGACATCTCGTGATCGGACCGAAGACAAGTCGGAATTGTTAAGATAAGCGTTGTGTTGCTGATTGTTGGCTCCAAGTTAGACTTCAGGCTGCGAATGCATGTGACGAGGTCACGATATCTTTTTTCACAAGGTAAAGTTTTACACAAAAGCTTCAAAGATGACTAATAAATCTTGCAATATTGAGCTAGAATACTATGACGTTCTTACCGCTGTTCCTACCAGCCAAATATTCTTGTCTCATCTTCTCAGCATCTTCAAGTTTCCATTCCTTGATCTTGACCTGGATATCATGCTTCACAACGAGTTCTAAGAGCTCCTCAGTTTCATCAGTGTCCGCGACAAGAGAGCCAATTAGCTTGATATCACGAAAGATGACGTTCTGATAAGATAGGGTTATGCCCTTCTCAGGCTGACCAAGGAGAACCATAGTTCCGTGCTTGCGCGTCAACTTGGATGCGAGATCAAAAGCGGCGGGAGCATCAGTTGCGATTATTGTGGCGTCGAGACCAGGGTAGCCGCCGTTTATAACGTTGGTGATCTTCTCCATGGAAGTCTCAGCTGGATCGGTGGATAGAATACAGATGTCGGGCTTCAGATCGTAAGATGCGACAAGGTCTAGGGCATCTTGCTTCACATCAATCGCAGCCACTTGATATCCCTACATGTACTAATGTCAGTCTCAATCACTCCTGGACGGCTTCTTATATACCATTGCTTTGGCAACCTGCGTGCCGATATGGCCAAGACCACCAATGCCGACAATATTAATCGAGCCGCCATATGGGACTTGAGCTTTCTTGATACCTCCGTACACGGTGATACCGGCGCACATCATACAGGCTGCAGTGGTAAACTCAAGTAAGTCTAGGAGTTTCACAGTAAATCGAGCGTCGCTGAGAATCGTAAGCGCTGCGAGTGATATGCAGGCGTGATGTGATGTGAAGAGAAGTACTCACGCTGCCATGTATTCCGCCCATGCCCCATCAGTTGTGATGCCTTTCATCAGCGGATTATCGCAGTAGATATGCCTCCCAGCTTTACAGTCGGGACAGTTCCCTGATCATATGAGCACATAAATTGCCTCATGAGTAGATATCTTACCGCAACAGCTGTCAAAGTTGAGGCACCCAACACGATCACCTTCCGCGAACCCTTGAACCTCGGATCCGACTTTAACGACAACGCCAGCTGGTTCATGTGACCCAACGAACGGCAGTTTGGAACCAAAAGCATTCTCAAGGGCCATGCAATCAGTGTGACAAAACCCACCCGCCTTGATCTGGATGAGCAGTTGATGAGGCTTGGGCTTGGGTTTGTCAACGTCGGAGACCGTATAGGGCGCGTTGAACTCCTTGATCTGGATTGCTTTCATGATAATGCAGGTTCACAGTTTAATGCAAGTTTCGTTTTAAATGTCAAAATTTGTTTGTATTTTGGAGTCAAGAACTGGAATGGTTTCCAAGAGACCTATGTCATACAATAGCAGCTAACGATGGGGACGCGCTCGACGACTTGACTACACATCGCTAGAGATCTATCCCCCCTATCTACCGCAATTGAATTGATAGATGGCAGAAAAGGATGTATTTGCGTGGTAAGTGATTGAAAAGGATTTGCAGGCGCAGAGGCTATGAAAGATCGAGTCAAAGGTGCATGGTATACTCGCAGGAAAGACACTCTGATCATGTCCAGCTCCAAATTTGGAGGATATGTGAAGCACCACTTGGTCTTCTGTTCCCTCGTAGTAACAAGTAAAGTCTTACAGAAGTATCTTGTATTGAACTCAGACTGAAGCGCTCACCACCTCAACACACTGAGTGTCGAGTAACTAACCTTGGCGCGACAATATCATCATCGTTGAAAAGAACAGATACTACACAACGAACATGAACGTTCGCCAGCGCCCCCAGTTCCCCAAAAAAGATAAATCTGAGCTCAGGCTGAACCGTTCGCATCGCCCAGGCCTCACGTCGCTGGGGATGATGCGGGTACGACAGCAACATCATCGCCCGTAACATCGAAGGATCAAGAGGTTTCATGTGTCGTTTGACATGAACCCGTATAAGTGCCCTTTTCAGGGTCATTCCCTCAGTCGCCAACAGTCCCAATGGGATTTAGGTAGTCGAAGGAAAACTACCCAGTTAGGCTGGTCAGGCCTTTGATAAATAATGAAACAGAGAGTCAACTGATCCTAACAGAGCGTCCTGCGATGGTTTATGAAAATAAATATTTCAAGTCTGTCATGGGGCGGCGACGCCCTTTTTATACTTGGGAGACAGGGCAGGATAAGCTTTGGCTTTTGGCCATAACTAATTCTAAATAATACATACTTTTGAATCTACAGATAAGGGCAACGCCTGTGCTCTTCATGTCGTGACGCGTCGCAAACTTTACAGCTCTGTCCGTGTGTGCAAACTCAGACTGAATCCTTGGCATTTCTCAAGACCTGAGCCATTGAGAGTCGCATAGGTATTGCAGTATCATCATTGTTCACTTTTAAACTAGAGTCATTATTGACATCATCTTTGGATCAGGAGATGTGTCCCCCCGAGTTCGAGCCTCTCGTCAAATGCAAGTTCAACTGCATCGTTTCCTGATTTCCATTAGCTCATTTCTTCCGTGCATTCGTATTGCTCATCAGGGACAAGGGGTCAAGTATCACAAAACAAAGAGAACAATCCCAATAAGACCACGAGTTACGAATCATCTTATCGACAAACGGAATGCATGCTCAAGGCGTGGCGTTCCTGAAGGCGGTGCAGTGGCTGGTGGTCTGGCCAAAAAATGAACGCACGTGATAACCCGGCGTCAACTCCGCCACACGCAGAGCGACAACAAGAAGGGAAGGAACGACAACAACATTCCCCCACCTGCCCAAGAACATGAAATGGGAAGGGTACTTAAGTTGCAAATGCTGAAGCACTTACCAACAGCAGTCAGTGATGACAATATCTTAACAGAGTCATATCTGATGAAATATGCTAGCGGTCTGCTGGTTGTTAATGAGAACCAATGGTCTGAGACTGCAATTGAGACAGGCTGGGCCTGTCTCCCTTTTTATACTTACAACCAACAACTGAAACTCATTTTTGGGCGCGCTACGTCGCAAAGTCTGTTGCGCCGCTGCAAAACCGTGTCCAATTGTCCTTAACAATTTCGCAGCAAGGTTTGGTGGGCGCGCGTTAGTGGGGCTGGCGCGGAAGCATGTGACAGGTACCTCCTGTTCCTGCTGTCACTCTGTCCTGGATGGTCGAACTGGTAAACCGCTGAGATTCGACACGTCGATTAATGCGATGGACGGGGATTCAAGTGTCGCAATGGCTGCAAATTTCGCCTGTTTCGACTTGCTCAAAAGATTGCTTGAGCAGGACTTGGATTTTTGCTGTTTTTGTTCGACTTGCATCTTTCGCGGTTCGGGCCAGGGGCGCCAGCAAGCTTTTTGGACACAAACTCTGCCATTAATTGACCTACCAAATGACCTGTAGAAGGAAGTTTATGATTGAATTGCCGCGAATGCATGACTTCATGCAAAAGTTTGATCTGGGACGACTTGCCACCATTGGTCATGTCGGTTGTTGTGCAATTCTCCGACAACCATTTCACTTTGTGAGTCAGACTTTATCTGCCGCAGTAGAGTGCCCCCTGAGTAAGATCCCTTTTACAGGCGTTCGAGCTGAATAATATAGTCTCTTGAATGAAGTTGATGACAGTCACAAAGTGCCAGAAGGGAAAAGGGGCCCATCTACGTACGGGCTGAGGCTTTTCACTGGAGTCTGCGCAGTCCTCACTGCCATCCCACAGGTCATCCAAGTCCAATGGAAGTCATTTCTCGCAAGATAAGTCTCTTGGTACCTCAGCATGCCAGTCACGGCTATCGCCTCATACTTCGATAGTGTTTGCAATGTCCCGAAGTGACATCAATAGCTTATCTGCAAACTTTCGAAGATGCACTCTCGACATCAAGTGCAAGGGCCGCATCCTATCCAAGTCCCTGATTACATGTTGGCCCACAGATGTTCGATGGAGCATCACTTCTATAAACGCCGTAACTCAGAAATACGATGAGAGACAATCCATGTGCAAGGGGCTGTGAGGAATTTGGTGCTGACCAACTTCAGCATGGACTAGGAAATGATGGACTGGTGAACGTAAACGTGGTATATAAATATGCTGAGGCCTGAAGTACAAGCTAGCTTCTCTGATTTGATGATGGTTGGCTCGACGGAAGAACTGTGAAAATGACGGTCAGGCCTCTTGTCCGCATAGCCATTCACTCTGGTACTGTAGGTAAATGTGACATTGAAAGCGACGAGGCAGCGAGTAAGAATGTGTTCAAAGTCGGTCAGCCTTTCAGCTGGGAGTACTTGGGCCCTGAACAGTACTGGACGAAGACCAATTTGGCAATTCTACCACGACGGATTCTGACGGCAACCTCTGCAGCTTTAAAAGGCATCGACCGTACGCGAGATATGGCAGCGGCCAGATACACAAAGATTTTGTCGACTGCACCAAGGGATGGTCCGTTCCGACTGTAGACGAAATGCGGCAGAGCATGAAGTGGCTTGCTGATGGCCTGGCATTTTGCGTTGTCATGCTGGCCGACGATCTATTTAATTTTACGGTCCTGGGCATGGACAAGTCATTGAAGATCCCAGCTTTACAAACCAGATGACTGGCTTTCCGCGGCATGTCTCACATCCGCATTCAATAGTACCAAGCCACAAAATCATGCTATTATGTATTCTTTTGGATACTTGGTACATGCCCCTTTGCACTTATTTAAGCATGCTAACATGCTATTCGGATTCATGTCCGCATTGCAGAATAAGCCTGGGACAAGCCTGCAGAATGCTTCTTTTCACACCGCCTGGCCTCGATTGTGAGACATACATGTTAGTGGCGACCATTTGCGGGATTCCTTCCTCATGATGACGATCATTGTTTCAGCTCGGCTTATGTGCTGCATTGAGGATACCAGCCGTTTCTGAATATTGCACCTGGACAGCCATCTTCTTTTTCTTTCGCACAATCGATGCCCCAACCGTGATTGTTGTCTGCTTATAATCTCTCTTAAAACCTTCAATTGCCTGTTCTCTGGAGTATTTTCATAATAGAAAATAATGTCAGTGCAGAACTGGTATACACGGCAGGATTTCCCCTCACTCCATGCATGGCCAGCAGGGGGTGACCAATAGCATATGTACTAGTTGTCAGCAAACTATTGCCCTTTCTGTCTAGTTTAAAAGCACATCAGTGGATATCATGTACTCTGTGGCTAGCTGAACGACCCAGAAGAGCATACTGCATGATATTCCATGCAAGTTAGTATCGTTTGGTTCCGGATACTTGAGCCCGTTCAAGCTGTGTAGATTCATAAGAAGGAGAGCAGTAGCTAATAATCAACACAGACTATCCTTACACCTATGGCTACTTCTTGTTATCTGTCGAAAATACTACATTACCAGTCATGGGTATCAACGACATTCTATTTGGCGCCCAACGTGGTTTGCCTCTGCCAGCCTCCTTTGGCCAAGTTCTGACTATCCGTCTCAAAAACCACGACGAAGAGACCAAAAAGGCAATTCTCGACATTGTGCAAAGCCTTGCACATGACATCGCAGACAATTACAAAAAGTGCGGTCTTGTAGCTGCCTTTTGTCCTAAACTTTGGGGCTCGTGGAATGGACGCGATATACCCATTCACACAGAGATTCTTGACCGTAAGATCAAGTTCCGCAATACCGGCGGCGATGTTGTCCTTTACATAAAGGCCACATCCAAAGACCTAGCGACCAAGATTGTGAACAAAGTTGAAAAACGCCTTGACGCTATCTCTATGACCATTGACAAGGTCGTGGCCGGCAAAAGGAAGGATATCCGCGTTGGCGGCGGGCGCTATGTTGATGGCATCACCAATCCTAATGATCCCGTCAGCCTGGCTGAAGATGTTCTCATCAGCAGCCCCGAAGAATACCGCGGTGCTAGCTTTGCCTTTACTCAGAAGTTCACCTTTGACTGGCCTCGCATTGCCACTCAGAGTGGAGATACTGAGGATGAGATGGTCGGTCGCAATCCAGATGGCGCTTCCCTGCCTCAGCATGCGACTCACTCGCACATTCATCGAGCTCATATCAGAGACAAGAATCAAGATCAGCGGAAGATTCTCCGCCAAGCACTGTCGTTCGGTAACAGTGGAGGTCACGCTGGCCGTGAGAAGGGACTCATGTTTGTTGCGTTTTGCAACGAACAACCCTGCTTCGAGCACATTCTGAAACATCTGTTGGGCCATGAGCCAGAGAATCCGCTCGATAGACTGATGGATGTTGTCAAGGCTCATAGCGGTGGCTACTGGTATGTTCCTGCTGCAAAGGAACTGGGCGTCCCTGCTGTCACGAGCCTCGACGATGTAATGGAAGATTCACACTGGGATGTTAGAAGCCCCAATGGCTATCTCTTTTACAACTCCCAGGACTACCTTCACCAGATGTCTCAAGGTCACTACATCGGCGGTGATCCTCCCAACGATAGGCTCCTGAGCTTGCTTGGAAGGACATTCTCTCATTGGCGCGATGGCTGGATGGATAAGCAGAACTTCCCGAGACTTCCTGAGCTCACCCACTTCTATGACACCAAGGAAGAAAAGGACAAGGTCATGACTGAGCCTGTGCCAGTTCGTAAAGGTCTAGCAAATCTCAAGACACTCACACTGTCACTCTCGGACCCAGAGTCCAAAATAGCCCGCTTCAATGGCTTGCTTCGCATTGATCCCAAAGAGCTTATCGTTGGCGTTATTCCAGATTTTACTCTGGGCCGCGGCAAAGAGGTTATTCCATACCTGTCCAAGGAGGAGACTATTGATGCATGGCTTAAGGGCTCGCTAAACGAGTGGTCGGCCATGGGTCATGTAGTTCCAGACTATGAGCGTCTCGTCCAAAAGGGCTTGGGTGAACTCCACAGCGACCTACAAGCCAAAGCTGACAATGCTAGCCAAGTCAAAGAGAAGTCTTTCTTCCGTTCTGCTCTCCTGTCTATCAAAGGAGTGCAAGGCTACCTGCGCAACTGGACAACCTTGGCACAAAAAGCAGCTACTCGCGCCTCGAATGAAGATGACAAGGCCAACATGGAAGATATCTCCAAGCGATTGGCACATCTTGTTGATCATCCACCAAGAGACTTCCAAGATGCAGTGCAGCTAGTGTTTTCGATGCACTGTTGCCTGCATCTCGTCGGCGAATTGACTGCACTGGGTCGTCTGGACCAGATCCTTTGGCCATTCTTGGAGAAGGACAGTATCACTTTGGATCGTGCCCAAGAGATTGTGGACTGTCTCTGGCTAAAGATCGGAGAGAACGCCTTCGTCAATTGTGCGTTCATCTACGACTACGTGTCATATGGAACCACAGCTGTTTGTGGCGTGGGCGGTAATTTTCCCCAGGGAGGTGGCATCAATCAATGGGTTCAGCAAGTCACTGTCGGTGGTTACAAGGCGACAGACAGCGATACCGCAGAAGGCGGCGCCAATGAGGTCACCATGTTATGTCTCAAGGCTGCGCGGCGTATACCCGTCAATGCTCCTACTCTGTCACTCCGTGTTTACAAGGACATGCCAGAAGAGTATCTGGATGAAGCTGCCAAGGCAATTCTTGCTGGAGGTGCACAACCAATTCTCTATAATGACGACAAACTCTGCAAGGGCTTACGAGATTCGGATCCCGACCTTGTTAGCACAGCTTGGTCAAGGAACTATGCTGCTGATGGCTGCTACGAACCCATGTTCGCGGGAGCATCAGAGTTCACCTTCAACAATGTTCAGCCTATGCTTGCTCTGGAGCAAACCATCAACCAAGGAGCGACCTATGGTGCTGCTGGGCCTGAGAGTCTTCGTGGACTGAAGCAAACCTTTCGATCGCTGCCGGCTCACAAGATCAAAACGTTCAAGCAGCTCCAAGACATCTTCCTGGAACAGCTGGAATGGCTTGTTATTCAGTGCTATAATGTCATGCTGGAGAACTACGGTAATCTCGCTGATATATGCCCGAGCCCTCTGCTGTCTGTCTTGATTGATGGGTGTGTTGAGAAAGGTATCGACCTGACCAATGGCGGTGCACGCTTTCACATCATGGCACCACTCTGTATTGGAGTCTCCAATACTATTGACTCACTGTTTGCTATACAGAAGCTGGTGTATGATGAAGACACTGCAATGACTACGCTTCCTGAACTTGTCGACTGTCTCATCAATGACTGGGGGTTCAACATGATTGAACCTTTCCAGGATCGTCACCTTGGCGCTGCTAGTGCGGCCCAGTATGGCGTGCGATACCAACAGCTGAGAGCTATGGCACTCGCATTGCCAAAATGGGGCAGCGGTGATGAGGAGGTGAACCGTCTTGGAGACTGGATCATTGAGAATCTTGTGAGACTTTGTGTCACGAAGTTCAAGTCTCCAGCTCTGGATCAGCAGAAGCAAGAGATTGCTAAAAATCACCCGAGCCAAGACATAAAGTTCATCATCACTCCTGGTATTGGCACCTTTGAAGGTTATGTCGGTGACGGCGCGCCTTGCGGTGCCTCAGCCGATGGTCGCCGTAACGGCATGCCCATCGCATCTGACCTTTCTCCCGTCCCAGCTGCACAAGACCTCCCTCCCAATCCTGCCTTCAGAAACATCTACCAAGCCATGGAGAGTTACAAATCCGACGCTGTGACGTACGGGCTTTCGAACGCGTCGCCTGTGGACATGAACATTGATGAAGCCTTTCCGCTTGAAGATTTGAAGAAATTTGTCAAGCACTACGCGCAGGGCACAGTTGGTGGAAACCTGATCACGCTCACCTGTGCAAACGTGAAGACTTATGAAGAGGCTGTGAAAGATCCGGAAAAGTATAATCTTCTGCGGGTCAGAATGGGTGGGTGGACTGAGTTCTATGCTACTATGTTCCCTGAGCATCAGGATCAACATCAAAGACGACAATACTTCGAACCTTAAGACAACTGCCAGAACGAATGTTTGGAACTCATACTCGATTTACGCTGTTTTAGTTGCAGTAGAACTGTTAAAAGATAGTTCAGTACATGAATAGTGCTTCACAAGTATGCGATTAGCCTTCCTTGGAGTGTGAATGTCGTTTGAGCGGACCAAGGCACACTTGGCAGTGAGTCTGTGATAAAGACAGTTTAATGCATTAAGCATTATGATATAGGCTGTTGGTGAATATTTATCGTGGATAACCTACTTGCGCATATACATACACAATTGAACAGCTCTGAACTGTTGTCTTACATCAACCAATCCTATCAACAACAGTTCTATTCTATCAGCACAAGGCTTTATTGAAAGAAGCAACTACTTCTCGCAGAGAGCGAAATACAAATGCAAAGCTTTCGGTACCAACACCAATAAATACAAAAACCATGTCTATACACTTATGAGTACCGCGGCCACTCCACAGTACGACTTCTAGCTTCAAAACGTCCAGTCTAGGTCCATTCAGCAACCCGTATCCAATATTGCCACATCCTAAGCTGTCTAACCGCATTACGGGCTCCAAGGTTCATTCAACATATCGCAAACCGAGCAGTCGCAATAGAGTACGTGTCCCGGATACCGGAGGCGGTTGGGACGGACAGAAGGCTGAGTGTCATGCTCAGTGCTGCCGCTATTTGCACTCACCCGAGAATCGATGCTCAGGCGAGAGAGTTCCGGCATCCGTCCTGCAGGCGGGGCAGTCCCTCTGTTGGTTGATGGATGAGATGGCTGAGGTCTGGGTGTATGAGTCGATTGACCGATCACATGGTGCTCGGGAATTGGGAACAGAAGGCTTGATGTGGGAGGATCTTCCCAGGACCGAACTTGGAAGGTGCGGGTTCTTCTATGAAGTATTTGCGAAGAATGACTCGCAAGGGGTTGTCTATCCCCACGCTGCGGCTGGCCAGTCTGCTGCACGCCAGAAATGGCTCGACTGAGATCCTCAACAGAAGAGACGTATTGTAGGAAGCTTCCGGTTCGTCGATAGTCACGAATAGTACGCGTGCGGTGACGTGGGCGAACTACTCGGTTTGGCGTTCTATCAACAGATCGCTGTGAGTCGCGTCGAGAGTTGATAATACCTAATCTCCGTCGGGGAGCCGCGAGACGACCTCCGAAGGAGGTAGATGATCGCCGTCGACCGCCCAGATTCTGTCCGTAGGGTGATGCTGGAGGAGTGTCACGGACGCGAGTTGGAGACTGATCAGAGAGAATTGGAGGAGACGACGGGGAGTCTTCCGTGGCTCTGTGGGGGGAAGCTGGGGTAGAGCTGTCATCTGAGGCTTGGGAGTCGCCAGAGACACTGTCACTGTCGAGATTGCGAAAATTAGGCGGCATTGTGACAAGTAAGGTCCATAGATCTGAACGGAGTAGTGGGGTAGGATGTGTTTGGGAAACGAGACCTAGCAGGTCATGGAAGCTTCTGTGGAAGCCAAATGGAAACTATGCCACGCTTTTCGCAGCTGGGGAAGAAATGGGGATCGATGTGATTAAAAGGGCAGTGGTCGCCATTAGCGGGAAGAGTACAGCACACATTTTGGTCCCTCATATATCAGATATTGAGAAGAGAGCAAGCTAAGAGCACAGATACACGCCGTTACAGAAGTGTTGGCGTTATGGCCGCTGAAGTCATGGGAAATGCGAAAGAAAATACACGTCATAAATTCCCGACAGGCCCAGACCGACTGGGCGTTGCCAAGCTCAAAAGATCCTATTGTCCCCAAATGAACGCCTCATGAGATCATGAATCACTAGAGACATCCTTGTATGTCCAGCTGAAGAGAAACCTGCTGCAGCGCACGGAGCTATTTATGACAGCGGGGGTGAAGCAGACCGAAGGGGAAGCAAACTTGAACATTGAGAGAGCATAGAAGGGTTTCACGGCGTTGAATCCTGTAAGAGAAACCAGATGCTGATTTCCAAAGTTGACAAGAACGTCAGCAGATCGCTGATCCAATTTGATGTCATGACGTTCAGCTAATGTAAGGAAATGCGACAACTCACTTTACACCCTTTCCCTCACAAGCTATTTAGGACCCCAACGTTTTAGCTCAGCCCTGCTAGTTTCAAAACCCCCTGGTCTTGCAAATGGTGGCGCTGACAATAGCTGAAAGTACAGTCAATCCTGGCGGTCAAGTTGCGCCAAGAGTCTATCTTGTTGAATGACAGGCTGTGAACTAGGGACATAGCCGAGAGACACGGCACTAGTGTGACTCACTCTATTTCTGCCGCAGATGATGATTCTTTAGAACTCCCGTCTCACCACACAGCCTTCTGCTGGGCTCAAACGCCTGGCCATTGTGTGAACAAAGAGACAATCTCACCCTGGGGTTGGGCTCAAAGGACCTGGCCCAAGGGCGCAAGAAAACACCAGGCCTTAATACAGGATATCGAATAAACTTAGTAAAGATTGTAGTAAGTTTAGGCTGAATTTACCTAAATTTACCTAAATTTACCTAAATATCTTTATCACTTAGGGTTATGGTCCTGAGTTTTCTCTCCTCCAGCTGGTCTCAACATTAAGCAACCAAAACAGTGCAGCAGGGGAGACAAGGGCGTTCCCCAAACTAACAGGGATATCTACTAGCTTCTGTGCTTGAGGCGAAGCTGGTCAGCCACAAGGGCCACGAAAAAGCAATCTGGAAAAGTACAGGGGCTTGCCCTTTAAACGGAGTCTTATTAGCTGCGTGTACTAATCTATAGTATCCGCTTCACACAATCTATCCCGATTCCTTGTCACCCCCTTACAAGCGACAAAGTGTCGTCCAAAGGTGGAAAAGAGCACTTGTGGGACATAACTACCCCTTGTATGATACTACATGGAAGCGTGCTGAAGAAGGGTCTATCGTGAGCCTCCTTCGGGCTACGCCTTAGCAAATTGGAGCTGGAAGCTGAGCTGATGGAAGGGAAGCCACGGGAGCGGGCACTCGTCCGAATCCGTCTCCATCAGGATGTCCGAGAGTCGGAGAACGAGAGACTTGTCGTTGAAGACATGGTCACCGTCAGAGCCTTGAAACATCTGTAAAGGGTGGGTGAGTTAGCCTTTGACCTGCACGTACTAGGCGCCGGGGAAATTTACCGCTGGTTCCATGCCGCAAACTGCTTTAACAGTCTCGTCCGGATTCTGTCTCGCGTGCCAAAGGGACACGGATGAAGGGCGCTGGTGACCCTTGATGTCGAAGCAGACTACTGTAGTGACAGCGCCCTTGGTCTCGACGATGTAGTCTTTGGCGACCTTCTTGAGGGCATCTTCGGGTTGAGAATAGCCGACAAGGAAGACAAGGCCCGGCTTCTTGGCGCGAGGGTCACGCAATCGAATCCTCATGCGACCCAACTTCGGCGAAGCCGTGCCATACTCACGGATGATCGTCTGTCGGTGTTGGTAGTGCTGGACTCTGACATCGTAGGGGTCCCTGCACAGGGAGCCACCGATCAGCCTGCGGATCGAGACCCCGAACTTGGTAGCATAGTCGCCGTGATTGTTGGGTCCCACTCTGGTGGTTACGATGCCGTCGCTGACGCTGTAGTCGTAGCGCTGGAAGACCTGGTCCAGCAGCGGGCGGAAATCCTCGAAGAGACGCGGTTCCAGTGGAACTGTCGCGAAGTAGGGTTCTTCAATTTCTGGCTTAGTGTAGGGGCCAGAATACTGGCGAACGTTGTTGAAGAGGCAATAGATCGAATGGGCAACTCGGGATCTGCCGTTCAATTTATCCGTAGCAGAGTCACCCGGCTCGTTCGCCATTGTTGCTGCGTTGGTTCTGGTGGTGATGATCTTGGAGAGAAAGTCGTTCTCTTGAGATCTTTGCATCGTCGTCAGTACAAGCAGTTTGATGCAGCAAGGAAAGGACGGCCGGCTTGGTGCCGCAGTTCCCGACTTACTTTGATTGAATACCACAGGTCGTCTGGTCCGCAGTGAGGTCGGGAGTTAAATGCAGCCCGCGTTTCGGTTCGGAAATGCAGGCGCCTTGGCCTACCAGAAAGAGATGAATGAGAAGTACGAGGAGTCAATCTTCTCCGACCTCTTTTCTGTTTTGGTGCAGAAGGGAGAAAAGAGGAGGAGAGTGGTGTGAACGGTGGTGGGGAGCAAAGAAAACCCAGGACCTTCACCCTAAGGGACGAAAGCACTTAGGTAACCTTAGTCTAAGCTTAGGGACTCTTTGCCTAAGCTTAGGGACTCTTTGCTAATTTTATTTTGACACGGATGGAACGAGGAGGAAGTGTGGGTGGGGGTCCGGCAGCTCGCACAAAATGCAAACCGGCCGGTTGCCCAGCACCGCTCACCTGTAGGTCAAATGGGAGGTCCGCTAAGTATTCTCAGCGATACTGGATTCGCGAGGGTTCTATGAATAGCGCAGAAATCAAGAAGACGGAAACCATAAGCACAAACACCGGAACGATGATGCAGTGCGAACATGACCACAAGAACTGAGCGCATTGGATGTCCTTGTCTAAGCTCTTATGTTCAGAGAAGCTGTATTGTTCAACCTTAATGCCACTTGTTCATAGGTCGACAGGCTGGTCTCGACGCTTCCTCCTTTCCTTGTCGTTTTCTTCCCTACTAAGTCCATTTCCATTACCTTTGATCCCTCCCTTATCTTTAAACACGCGTGAGCAAGACTACCATGGCTTTGCAGCGTCAATAGAGAGAAACACACTTCTCCACGACACTGAGCCCTCTAACCCCGTCGGGTTATCGGTGTACTGATACTGCGTTCTTTAGTCATAGACCACCGTCGATAACCGTTCTAGTCAGTCTGCAGAACCTACATCTCCTGACCAAAGAGGAAGCCCGGCTTAACCACGAATCGAAACACCGTCTCCCTGTTCAACCCAAGTCATATTCCCCGTAAGTGCCATTGAGCCTTTGCGCGACCAAGCCCGAGCCGACCACAAAATTGTCCTTCTCCTACGACACGGAGCACAATGCTTTCAAGCACCCCCATATCCAGGCATACGCCCTGGCAGTCTATGAGAAACAATTGCTAACCCCTATTGACGTACAGGTTCGATCGCGAGACGTTTCGTTCAAAATCGATTGCGTCAAAGGCAAAGCCACAGCAAGAGAGCAGCTCGGAATATTCGAAAAAGGAAGGATCTTCATCTTTAGTCGCTGAATTAGGGAGCCACTGCGGTGTCGGCATTATTCAGCGGTGCCCGCATCCAGGGCGCTATCGGTCTTGACGGCGACATGCTCGGCCCTAACGTCGAAATTGGTCTTGGCAAACACCTCTTCCTCATGAGAAGGCCTCATTCTCGAGGGCGGGGTCCGTCGTGGAGTCAGCGTGGGCCATGTATGATGCTGCAGGTTGATGACACAACGCATCAGTCGTTCTTGGACGCGCCATTGCTTGTGAGTTTGAGGAATGTTCGATGATTTGAAAGTCAAGTCGAAGCTGCATTGGGGACATTCGATGGAAGACGAATGGCATCTCTTGTAGTTCAGCTGACCATTGCGACTCTTGAGTAAATTTTTGACGGTGCCGAGTACCGATGATGTCGTTTAGTTGGGGGCCAACCGGAAGTCACGACTTGGAAAAGCGAGGGAACCAACTGTTCGTGAGTAAAGTCTGTTTCCTTCTGAGTGAAGACAATTCAGATGCGGCAAGGCTGACTGAGAGCCTGAATTTATGACGGATCGATCATTATCTGCCGCTCCAAGAAATATACCCTCTTTGCAACTTGGTGACTCTAGTGTACTAATCTGAAGATGCACCAACGCCACGCATGTCATTGGGTCGCAGCCTAACGAATTGGCGCTTATGTCAGAATAACAAGGCACAAAGCCGTATAAAAGAAGACGATCAGGAAGATCATGAGACAATAAGTCTCAACATAGATCAAGTTGAGATTGTGCAATGGCTCCTACAATCTTTATCGTTCCTGGGTTCTATGAAGGCCCCACGGTCTTCCAACCTCTCGCCGACAGCCTCAACGAACGAGGCTTCAAGACCGTTATCACGACTATCTCCAGCACGGGAAAAACTCCCCCAGACAGCCCAAACATGGACGACGATATTGCGAACATCGCCATGGACCTTGCTCCTGTCGTTGAAGGAGCAGGTGAGGAAGGCGTCGTTGCAGTTATGCATTCAGCTGGTGGCTTCATTGGGAGCGGTGCCCTCAAGGGTCTAACTTTCAAAGGCAGGCAGGATGCTGGAAAGGCCGGAGGAGTTAAGAAGATCATATTCATTGCTGCTGGTGTTGCACCTGAGGGTTTTGAACAAGGACCAATGCCTTTCTTTGACTATCATGTAAGGCCGTCCATTTCCTTCGCATGTCAACATTTCTAGCAGCATTTAGGATTCAAACGGCACGCAGTCATGCATGGATCCCAGGAACTTGCTCTATAGCGACTTCTCAGATGAAGAGGCCAACAAGTGGCTTCCGGGTCTTCAACATCAAGCTGACAGAGGCTGGGCAACCAAGCTTCAGCATTGCGGATGGAGAGAAGTACCGAGCGTTTACATCGTATGTGAAGGCGATAGGATATTGCCTACTGAGCTACAGGAAAGGTTCGCCGGTTTGGCAGGCAGTGAGATCGTGAGGATTGGTGCTGGACATATGGTGCAGTTGAGCCAGACCGAAAAGGTGGCCGACATCATCGCTTCACATACGGATTGAGGTGGTCAGGACATCCTTTTGGAACTCTTTGGCGGTTTACAAAGCATATTCTACTTCACTATTAGGCATCGAAGGCCACGTAAAAGGCAGCAGTCCATTTGGTGAAATTGTCAGCTTACCATTCTGTTTGATTCCTGCTCGCACCGACCTTTAGCAATGACAACTCTCTCAAACAACATCTTTTCATAGTTGAAGAATCGATATAAACAGGCCAATCATAAATTCGAGACTAAACGGCTGATGAATAGCCAGCAGGCCTGGATGTCATCTCATTCGCGTTTCTCTTTGACTGATCTCCATTCCGTCATCAGACTTCCAACTATCGCAACTGAGGCCAGCCCAGCTACGAAATACCATGTCTGCCCGAGACTTTTATCGATCGCAACTAGGACCTCTCTTGTTGCAGACTCTGGCACATTGCTAACGATCTCGGTAAGGCCACTGCTGTTGATATGCGTCCCATTCAGACCCGGTACGACACCATCAAGGTTATCAGAAAGTCGGTTTGTGAAGAGCACCTGAGCAATGGGAACAGATACAGCGGGACCGAAAGATTGGGCAAACAATAAGATGGATAGACCGAGCGGGACGTCTTCAGCTGGCAGAACTGTCTGTACAGCTGTTTGAGGACCGATGAACCCAATGCCATAAGCCAGGCCTGAAAGCGCCGAGTAAGCAATAAGCTTTTCGAAACTGGTATCAATCTTGAACGTGGTTATAAGACCAGCAGCGATTGGCATGATAATGGATGCGAAGAGCATGAAAGGCGTGTAGTAGCCGAATGCGCTTGTCCCTGCTCCGTGGATGAGGGAACCGATTGTTGCCGCGATGATGATGGGTAACATCATGTAGCCGCTCTTGACGGGCGTGTATCCACGAACGAGCTGATAGTAGGTGGGCAAATAGTACTCCAACACTACGCCTGTGCTGTTGATACAGAATATGAAGATGAAACCCGCTACGACGCAGCGTTGCTTCATGATGCGAGGCGGAAGTGCAGCGGCGTCGCCTCGGCGGATTTGATTCCAGACAAATACTCCAAGGAGAACAGCGAATGTAAATAGAGGTCCAATCACCTGGCCGCTTCTCCATGGGTATACAGTACCTGCCCATGAGAGCGCAAGAAAAAGGCTTGTGAGGGCAGGGAGGAACAGCATGTTGCTAACGAGGTCAAGCTGAGCAACCTTTTGCTTAAAAGACAATCCAGTAACTCCACCCGAGTTTTGACCATCCGAAAGGCAAAACATGGTAAGAAGAAGAGTAAGGGCACCAGTGGGCGCGCTGATGTAGAAACACCATCGCCAGCTGAGCGTCTGAAGCGCACCACCAAGCAACGGCGCAGCAATCGTAGCCAGACCCTCAGAAGCGCCTAGAACTCCAAGAAAAACAGGCCGTCGGCGCAGAGGTGTCGCTTGAACGATGATGATGAATGAGCCAGCGAATAGCCCTGCAGATCCCAATCCAGCGACTGCCCTTCCAACCACAAGCATTGTTGATGAAACAGCGGCGCCTGAAAGCACAGATCCGAGAATGGAGATGACGTTGGAAAGGAGGAAAATGTGTTTGACGGAGAACAGCTTGTATGCTTTCCCGAAGATGAATTGGAAAGCGCATACACTGAGTCTGAATGCGGATGAGTACCAGCCGACGTGGGCTACCGTGTGGAAGTGATCGGTGATGGCTGGTACGGCTGTAGCGATGATGTTCATGTCTATGCTAGCGAGGGCGAGGATGGAGATGACGGAGAGTATGGTCAGCCAGAGTTTGATGCCTGTTGGGTACTCTTCGTCCGGTCGTTCACTTGGCTGCGTAGCACGGTCCTCGACAACGCTGTCGTGTCCATGATGACTAATTGCATTTTCGTCAACTTGATGGTGGGCTTGCTGTGATGGTGTCTGCTGGAGTATCATGAGTTCTGCCATTGTTGTTGGTAAAGATGTTGGTAAGCAGAGTAAATGAGGGGCTCAGAGTTGGACGATGGATCAACGGATCCCTGTCATGCAGATCCTTCACCAATAAGACTGCACTGCAGGGGTACTAAAGATTGTGCAGCATCTTCTAAAACCAACAAAAATAACGGGAAAACTGTATACAAGCACAGCTCAGCCCTGGAAACTTTCTTGTGCTGTGAAGGGAGGTTGAAGCTGCTGATGCTCAGGCCCGATCTTGTACTCTTCTTGTGAAATCGGGATGCAGGTATCATGGCATGCAATAGCAAGGAAAGCCAGTGTGATGAAGTCCAAATTGTATGTAAAATTAAAAGGAGTGTCCTATGTGAATAATATGTAACTCAGGCAAGTTGAAGCCCTTCAGAAGAAGAAGAAAGAATGTCTGATGCCGAAATATGCCAATGCCCAACCCGTTCACCCAGTCCCAAACTCCAAGAACCATCTAAATGTTTAACAACACTTTTACTCCTTGCCAGGGTACTTTCCAGGGTACCACTTGCCATCATCGTAACCAGTCTTGCCGCCCTCATATTTTCCCTCGTGCCAGCTGCCATCGTCATTGCGCTTGGCCTTGTGGTCAGGGTGGTACTGGCCATCATCGAAGCCAGTGCCGGGACCTTCATATTTGCCTTGGACTTGTTAGCCTCGAGGTTCTGATGACTTGAAGATGTGTGACTTACCCTCTTCCCACTTGCCATCGTCAAGGCCAGTGTCGCCGCCCTCATATTTGCCCTCGTGCCAGCTTCCATCATCCTCACGCTTCGCCTTGCCACCGGGGTACTTTCCGGGATACCACTTTCCGTCATCATAACCAGTCTTGCCGCCCTCGTATTTTCCTTCGTGCCAGCTGCCATCGTCGTTGCGCTTGACCTTTCCGCCAGGGTACTTTCCAGGGTACCATTTGCCGTCATCGTAGCCGGTCTTTCCACCCTCATACTTCCCCTCGTGCCAGGATCCGTCATCGTTGCGCTTCTCCTTGCCGCCGGGGTATTTGCCGGGATACCATTTGCCATCGTCGTACTTGGTTCCTGGCTTGCCTTCATATTTCCCCTCATGCCAGCTACCGTCATCATAGCGCTTGGCCTTCTTGCCGTCCTTACCAGGGTGGTATTGACCATCGTCAAAGCCGGTGCCGGGGCCCTCATACTTGCCTGGTAATGTTTAGTACGGCGAGTTGTTGGGGAGAGTCTGAAGACTTACCAGGGGCCCACTTGCCGTCATCCTTGCCGGTGTCTCCGCCCTCGTATTTGCCTGTTGCTGTAAGTATGAGACTGGATGATGGAATCAGGGAAACATACCGGGAGACCATGAACCGTCATCGGCGGGCTTTGCAGTAGGGAGTGCCAGAGCCGTAGCGGCAAAGGCGAGAAGAGTGAATGAGTAGCGCATGTTGAGAGATGAAAGTTTATATGTAAAGAAGGGTTATTAGAAAAATTGTAGGAGAAGCGATTGAAGCTGTAGTAATAGTAGAAGCGACGGTCTTGTAGCGAAGGTTGTTGTGATTGTTGTAGAAGAGATGATGATGAGAATGATAGAATTAATCGAATGGAGGGAATCAAACGTTGTTTATATACACAGTCGCATACTGCTAGATCCAAACTTTAGCAGCATCGCCCAGATCGTGGGCGCACCTCTAGCGGATGGTGGTGGCTGGCGCCATAGCGGGATACCTCACTCCAACACTCAAACTTAGTCTCTGGTAAGGCTGAGCTGGACCTCGACGGCCGACAAGTGTTCATGTCATGCCCTACGTCCATTAGCAAAAAGTTACTATTTTCGGGTGCCCCGAGCTCCCACGAGAAACTCGGGAGCTGCTGCGCCCGGATCACGCCAGGTCAAGATCAGCGCTAGCTGCTGCGCAATTCGAAGCTATCCCCAAAGTGTCAGGGCTGAGGCCTCGATCGCTGGTGGAGGGGGTCAGCCCCAAGACCAGTTTTTACCCCGCAAGTCATAACTGTCATACCCGAAAAACCGGGCTCTGGGGCTGAAAAGACGTAGAGGGTCAGCTGTGCCACCGCCTTTGCGCTTCCTCACGAGGTCTGCGCTGTCAAAATCTGATCTTGGCTTGAGGGATGGAGGATGGAAGGACTCGATCCTTCTCGTATCATTTGCTGATCCGGCTGTGAGAGTTGCATCCATCGTTGCGTAATGTGTTTGGTTGAAAAAGTGCAAGCTTCAAGCCAAGAAGTTCAGCGTTGCGGCAGGCTCTGAAAATCTCACTCAGCCGAACCGTTCTATGATGGATACTCCAGCCCAAGCCAAGAATAAGCTCAGCCCGCGGATGGCTTCGGCCCATTGCTTTAGCTAAGCTTAAAAATAACCAATTGCACAGCCCGATTTGAGTCTGACATGAGTAACCAGAAAATGATAATGCTCCGTCTGAATACTTTGGGGGAGTACAAGAGGTCTTGGGACTTGAGAATGGCGGAGGCGGCTGAGGGTGTTGGGAACCAAGACATGGTGCTACCGATACGAGACTTTGCGTCGCGCACCTGATGGTTTTGAGAACATGATCCGGAACTAACCTTGGAACAAGCCTATTTTTACACTATTATTCAACCGTCCGATTAGATCTTTACTTAGTTTGACTAGATGCCGCGGCAGCTCTGGAGCTACTAGGCGAAGGATGCATTATACACTTTATCCCGCCTTTGAGTAATAAATTGGTGAAAAGTGAATCTTAACTCAGCTATCGGATTTTCATCCCCGTCATAGAGGATCAGCACAAATCTCACCATCCATATGCATGATTGACAGATTTTTGGTCCACACAGCTCTGAGCCTCAGTGTCACATGCCCCCAACTTGTGCTAGATGTAATGTAGCATTGCTTACTCTGTACATCTGCAGTTACCTCAGAACGTAGGATGATTGCGTAATCCAGATTAGTCAAGTTTCTGAAGCTGAACATCGATGATGCTGAGAAAGCTGACGAGGCGCTGTTTGTAATTATCACTTCATGGATGCAGAACCTACCCTCCGTCATAGCTGATTGAGGCATGTGCGCAACACCGGAATTACTCTGTCAGCAATCTGTTAGAAAATTCAGCAGTTCAACTCTCTGTCCAATGAGTATTTTGCCGAAAAGGCTGGCTTCTGGCGTCTTACTGTAAGCGGAGTCTTGCGTCTCGTCTGCAAAAGACATCATACAATTCGTCTCAGTATCACATCAGCATCGACTTTCGCTTTCTTAAATACAAAAGCCTCCGTCGGAACTAGGAAAGAACTTGTGCGGCCATCTACGCTTTGGAACTTCGGTACATGAGAGTTTCGACGGACTTCTCTTCCCAACAAGCATTCACTGGTTGAAAAGTAAGTATAAGCCACGAGATAAACTCCAGGCCGGTCATAGATTAGGAATGCACACAGTACAACAAGACATGATACGATAAGTATTGAAGTGCTCATGCTGTATGAGTACACTGTTTGTTCCCATCTCGAGCACTCAGAGGCAAATGGAGGGAAGTATTCCGTTCAACCCGCATGTCGCTTTCTCAACCGCGGAAAACAATTCAGATTAACGGGACGCGTCCTTGGATGCTTGATACAAATGTTCTTAGGGAAAACTTGGCACCGATAACTGATGAGACATCATAAGCTTTAAGGATCAATCAATAGCTGATGTTATCGCCAAAGGCTCACTCAATGTAAGGCTACTCTACTCTGCTTCGTACAGAGATCCTGCAAACCCAAGTAATCAACCACTCTCATTACCCAGCTTTTAATCCGACATTCCCAATTTCAAGTCAAGGATTTATTCATTTGTTGAAAGTTCTCTTCTTCAACCACCTGTTCACCAATTCCAGACCCTCTTTCGGCTTGTCCTGGGGAACCTGTCATGGCTTGTTAGCATCAAGCCTTTATTAACATCGAAGCACTTACCATATGCCCAGCTCCATCAACTGTAACAAAAGCGAACGTAGTTTTCTTATCGGTCTCGGCCATCTTGATCTTGACCTCCTTATACCATCCAAACTCATCACCTCCAGCACCCCAGGACCTCTGTCGTTGCGCAACATATTCCGGCTGTCCTTTCCAAGGCATGCTATTGCTCCATCTCAAGTTACCAGCTGTGTTGCATGCAAGATCGAGATTTCCTTGGTACATTAGTACGTCGATATCGTGATCGAGCAAGTATAGAATCTGTGACTGGGTGCTGATTTCTTGGTCGTATCCTAGACTAAAAGCAACTTCTACATCCATCGCGTAAATGGAGTAGTTCGTCACTGCACTGGGTACGCCCAAGGCATCGAAGACCTTCTGGGTGTTGAGATACTTCTCAATCAGGCCTGCTTGCTTGTAGCACAGATCATCTCCGGATTCGCAAGGCCGGGTGATGTCGAATCTGTTCCTGTTGCCGCCGGTACCGGACTCTCCGTCATACCAACTGATGACTCCATCCCAGCAGACTTTACCAGCAGCACCACAGATGGCATGATCAGGATGCTCATAGCATACCCGTGCGAGGTCAAGGCATCGTGGAAGGTTAGCGGCCATAATGTCACAGCGTGTGCTGTTGAAAATAGGCTTCTCAACACCCGGGTTCGTGGTGCAGAGCGTCTCCCAGTATCCGAAGTGGGTGTCCAGAGGGGAGACGTAGCCATTGCCGATGAGAACTGACTCGAGGTTGACTTGAGGTCGCTTAGGGTAGAGACTGTTCTGTGCAACAATAGTCGCTCCCAGCACGGGGATATAGTGACCCTAGAAAATCAGTCACGTCGCAAAATTGGGAGTACCGGTTTACTTACTCCGTAGCTCTCTCCCGAGATATGGAAGGGCCGGTCCGCGAGATCCGGGAATACTTGGCTCACGAAGAGCTGCAAGAACTTATGCATACTCTCAGCAGCGACGAAAGAGTTTGACGGAATTGGCTCTCCGTCATCCAAGTACGAGAACCCAACGCTAGCAGGCTGGTCGACAAAAATGTAGTTCGCATTCTCATTCCATCCATAAGGATTATGAACCGTTCCATTGCCATGCTCGTTGATCAGACACGGTCCGAGCTCTTGAAGCAATCCCAGCATTGAGGAACCGCCGGGGCCTCCAGTCAACCAAAGCACAAGAGGGTCAGTTTTTGGTGCGGTCTTGCTCTCAAAGTACCAGAAGAAAAGATGCTGGTTGCCGACATCGAGCCAGCCGGTATACTGCTTCACGCGAGCGTCGCATATGGAGTCGTCAACCTGTTCTCTGATGCGGATCGTATGCTCTGGAAATAGCGAGCTTTGGTGAACTTGGAACGTGGAGGCTTGCGGTGAGTCAGTGTCCTTGAGCGGTATCTGCGAGGCAAAAGCCCCAACTGAAGCCCCTGCTAGGAGCAATACCGTCCTTAGGAAGCCCATTATTGTGATATTTCTTGATGAAGAAGTTGAGTCGGGATTGAAGACGGTTATGAATTGTCAGACGGTGAAACTCCAGCCGAGAATGGTTAGTAATCCTGGCGGAAATGACGACAGCGAGCTCACCAGGGTAAATCGCAAAAGGTCCTGCAAAAGGTCCTGTCTCAACTTATGTTTTACCCCGCTTCCACGGCATCTCAATCCGTCGGGGATCAGCTCTAGTCTTGATAGGGAAGCTCACTGCACATTTTTGCAGTTTTCCGATGAATCTGAAGACCAGGGCAGCGCGTCAATCAATTGGAGCCTACGTCGCTTATCGCGTGTTCTGATAAGACGGGTCAGAGATGGCCCGTGTTTTGCAATTAGCAAAGGGCCTAACAGAGAGAGTTTACGGATAGCTTCAACTACTCGATCAATCTCCATGTTCAAGTGCTCGTTAATTGATCTGACTGAATATTCACGATGTTCCGAACATAGTGTGTCATTTTCTCTCGCCACCCTCATCCAACGAGCATGCACAACTCGCTGTAAAAGGATCGATAGCTCAGTGGTACGAGCGAGGGATTGCAGATCCCTAGGTCGCGTGTTCGATCCACGCTCGGTCCTAAAGCTTTCTTTTTGAATGAACTTGTATTAATTTGTATACCAACTTCATTTTTGTGTATGGTAACTATGGTTGCCATATCAAGCTTACAATCAAGTAAACATCCTCATCGTCAGATTTCTGCCCTTACTTTGCGTTCCCGTCACATTCTGCAAGTGACTCAAAAAACTCCAATCATCAGACAATTCCAAGTAACTGAAAAGAAGGTCCTTGATGAACTCGGGACACTCTGCAGCCATCTCGTCATACCATACCCTTGTCTTCATCTCCGCCTTTATTCCAGGACTCGGGGACCTCAGGAACTTTACCAACTCTTCCCGCAGCTCATGTCGATGGTCTGGGGTTGAGTTGTAGATAAGGGGTATCAAGGCAAGAACTTCTTCCAACATCTCAACGTCGGAGAGTTCACAACGGAATTTCCATGCTGCATATTCAGCAAGTGGCTCAATCCTGTACATGTCACCCATCGCGAACATGTAAATGTGGTCGTCGAGATCTGAATCCTCGGGGATTAAGTATGCTCCCGTGTAGAGGAAATCAATCAGCCATTTCACATGATTCACAGAGAACTCTGAGAGATCGAGCTCGTTTGTAGTAGATTCCTGTGTAATGTTAGCCGCGTTCATCAGTATTAAAGGCAGTCTAACCTTGAAGGGCCCAGTGCATGCCTTATGGAAGACCGTTGATTGACTGCAGATGATGACCTTGTGGACTTGGAATCGAGTATTCCCGCAGATGAAGGCAAAGTCCGTGAACTCATGGTTGTCTCTTGCTCTGTAGATAATACTTGGTAAGTTGTTCTGATACATGGGGATCAAGGATATTCATACTGCAAGAGGCCCATTCGAAAGTCTCTACTCATTTTCAATAAGTTCGGGTGAGTTCTGGATATGATGCGGGATTACACAACGTGCTGAGTCTTACTTCATAAGTAAATGTATGGGACAGTGATATTTATATCTGGATTCGTAGAACATACTTTGCAAATAGCATCATGCTGGCGAAGTATAAACTTAGGAACTTAACATACTCCAGAACCATGTAGTCAATCAAACTTTTGCTTCTGACTTTCTGTTTGGCAAATTTTGACATGTCTGCCCCTGAAGCATGTAAGACAACTCTACTCCACGGTCGAGATAACTTAGTTAAACAGAGAGTTTTGTTTCATCAAAGCTTATACAATACGGCGAGTGGTGACTCGTCCGTTACTTCATACTCTGTATATTACACAGTTTCTTTTGAAAGTATACTCTATTCTAGAAAGCATAAACCTCACTTTTTAGCCTTTAGCATTTGGGTGGTGACGCCTGAATCCTTGCATTGTTTTAGGTTCCGAGGCTTGTTTTAACTTGAATCTACGATTGGCCCTGGTAGAGCAGCAGACCTATGTTTCAAAGTCACATGCCTCCTAGCTAAATTATAAGATGACGTATGAATGGGAGCTTATCAGTCAAAGACACTGTTTGAGGCTTCTGTATTATCCAGTACCTGCAGCTGTTAGTTCTCCTCTTCAGATGGACTACCAGCCAGCTCTAGAAACAATACTAACGGTCATGTGCAAGAAGCAACATTTTTATCTTAATACGCCACAAGGTGAAGCCCTTGTTTGGCCTCTACTTGGCTATTTCACGGATTCAGGAGCTCGAGTTAGGTCTCTGCATTACTTACCTTACTAGATCTCAAGACCTTGCTAAAACTAAGGGGGATCTAATATAGCTAATTGATCACAGCTTCTTAATGCAGAGGATTTCAGTATAAATTCTATAGTTTTGAAATGCTAACAATCTTATCACTAGCCAGGTGACTATGGTCACGGTAATTTATACCACCAACTGCTAGCAACCAGGCCCTAGCGTCTAATGCCCCGGATAGCATTTTCAACACCTTGTTGTTCCTTAAAGTAAGTAATCCCATCCTTTAGGTATAAAGTGTACTTGAATGGGGGACCTGACTTGCTGCAATCGCTACATCTCGATGCCACAGGGGAACTCATGATAGACAACATCACCTCCTTCAGGAAGTCTTGACTAGCATCAGATATCTGGTCAATCACTCCCATGCTTGCTTTCCTACATGTGCAAGTCAGCAGCGTCTCCCTCGTGTAGTTGACGGCTGCCTCGATAATGTCCCCGGAGACCGATATTGGCATTTTATCCACAATCGGAAGCGAATCGAGAAAGTCTACCAGCTCAATTTTCTGGTTCAGTTGGCGGGTATAACAAAGCTTAGCCTGCCGTTCAAGGCCTCGGATGGCGTACTTATCAGCCAAGGCCAACATCGACAGATGCGTCGAAAGGGACACCTTGGACACACTCAGATCTTCGTAGTACCCGAGGTAGAAGTAGTCGACCATCATCTCAACCAACTCCAAAGGGTACTCGATTAAGTCATAGACTCCAGATATGGCTTCCTGCAGAAGGATTAGTATATTATCACTGTCGGTTGACTTTCACTACCTTACCTTGAAATCACTTGTACAAGCCGCATTGAAAACTTTGGACTGTGCACAGATTATGACTTTGTGCACGGGAATCTTTGTGCCTTTGCAGAGAAAAGCGAAGTCAGTGAACTGACCGGCTTTTTGGGTCCTGGGAGATGTTAGCTGAGCTTGGACGGAATGTGAAAACAACTGACTTCTGCATGAGCTTCCGTTCCTCAAGATTCATGATGATGTTTGATAGAGATTTTAGTCTATGAGAGTGGTTGAGAATTTTCTGCTTCGGATGGGGAGCGAGAAAGGGTATATATAAGATAAATGGACAAGGTTTCCTCATTGGAGGGGTTCTAAGGTTGCCTGCTAGCCAGGAGTTTATAATCACCACACAAAAGCTAGATCATGCAACAGAAGCTTGATTGCGAGAAAGGCTTTCTATGGCTTATCAACTCGCTGCATTACACTTTGCCTTTCCAAGTAGAATTATAAGAGAAACTCTAACGATAGATATCTCAGGTTCAAAGCGGAAGGCTTTTTGGGTTTCCATGTCACCTATCAGAGACATCAATCAACTCAAGGCTCTGTCAAAGAAGGCAGATGCTTTGGCCGAGGTACTAGCTTACTCCAACAAGGCGGCCTTATCCTCCACGTCATCTTGGGCTATGGCCACTAAGTTCTGTCTGCTAGAATAAGCTTTCAGCCACAGGTCACAACCGCAAATAACACATCTAGCTCACAAGTTCGGCATTGATACCAAGGCTACCATCAACTTTAAGCATTCTTTTCCGCCGTCAAGGCTTTGTCACCACAATCAAATTCAACTTCCAGCCTTCCAAGCCATTCGCGTAGTGTCGTTTCATCGGTGGCCTTCCCTTACCGCATTTCCGGCACCGACATCCGAGAGGCTCGACCGGAACCAATCCCTCTGACCTGCAATAGATATTTGTACACATCCCCATCAGTGGAAATCGTATAAAGAGAATAATAAGTTCTTTTGCAAACTCAGGGCAGTCATATACGAATTCTTCAGTAATCGCTTCCAGCGCCTCTGTAGCCACCGCCTTTCTGAGCTTGACTCTAGCCAAGACTAGAGCTGCGTTTCGAAGGTTCTTGGATATCTCCCTGGGGACTTTGTAAACTTCTGCAATTGAGCTGGTGAAGTCTTGGTTGTTAAACTTGTCATATCGGTATAAGCATTCGAGGTATTCCCCGCCTGCGAACTCTTGCAGTCCGCCAATCCCGTACTTATCTGCCAGGGTAAACATGGTAGCATGTGTCAACAGGACGGCATCGTCTGGGACTTCATAGAGTCCGGTATAGAGGTATTCGACCATGCGATTAACCACCTGGAGAGGATGGTCGTTCAAGTCGTAGATTCCAGATGAAGCTTCCTGGGCCTTGTCAGTATACATGGAATGGTCCTTAAGGTAATCCTAACCTTAAACTTCCCAGTGCATGCTCTGTGGAAGACAGTAGACTGGCCGCAGACGATGATCCAATGGACAGGAATAGTTTCTCCTTCGCAAGTGAACGCAAAGTCAGTGAACTCTCCGCTTTCGCGCGCCCTATTGGAGGTCAGCGTGTCTCAAAGTGCAGAAGGAGATAAGGAGCGGCAGACTTCTGCATACGGAGTTTGTCTTCGAGAGTAATCATATTTACATTGAAGCAAGGACTCTTCAGTGGGTGATCTATACAGCTTACGGGGGGACTGTAATAGATGCGGGCAAGAAGGTAGTTTATATGCACCGTCCATCCTCACTGTGCAAGTGAAGGAGGGGTTCGGTGCTTATGCAAGCCTCTATTAGTTTACAATCCTGTATCCTCAATTCCTCCAATGATTACCAGTCTTCAGCGCCTTCCGTAGACATATCTGCGTCACCAATCCTGGTGGGCCTCCCCTCCCAGCCACCAACGAGCAATACACCTGGACCCTTCAATGATGGTTTGGTTACCAATCCGCCGATCGATCGCATGTGCTAGCAGAGCGAAATTACTCATCATCCTCTGGTTCAAAGATGTGACGCAACAGTCCCTGCATCGGACCACCGTGATTGCTCATAAAGTGCTGAAACACCTCCTGGTTCTTGAAAAGCTCGGCCTGGGTCAGAATATAATCGGCGACTATCTCCCGAAGTTTCAATGGTACAAACTTGCCAGAAGCCAGAATCAGCAGCTCCATGTTGGAGTCCCAGGAACTGCCCCAAGGTATGATCGCCTCGAGGGCGATGAATAACTTGCCCAAAGAAACCTCCATCAATGCGTCGATAGCATATCGATCAGCGAAGACGCAAACCTGGGCGTGGTGAAGCAGGGTGCTTTCACCAATGTTGCCTACATCAGATGGTCGAGAGATGGCGGAGTACTTGTCCACAAAGTCTTGCCACATGCCGTTGAGTCGACTGTTAGGGCCTGAGAATGGTGGGTAATGGCGGACGTAGTGTGCCCAAGACTTGCTCCAGTTGCTCAGCCCTTCATCAACAGGATCTGTCTCCTCCTGTTCGTCATCTTCTTGGATGGGGTTCGCGTAGTCGCCGGTGTAGGCAAACTCCCAGAAGCTCAGGAAGATGGTCTCCTCGAGATCATTCCATTCGACGCGTTGTTCCAGTGCCTCTTTGAAGGGTCCGTTGATCAGTACGTTTAAGACGGGTGACTGTTTTGCGACAAGTGCGGAATGTATAGTAAAATCAGTCTCGTTGGGCCCAACGACGAACGTGAACATCTTGGAAATTGCAATACTACGGCGCTGTCAGCTCAGTTTTTGGGTCAAGAGTTTGTAAAGCTTACTTCTTGGTTGATGTTTTATCCTCGCAGATGCCAGAAGCGTTGCGCTTGTTGAGTTGATCCATGATGGATGTTCGTCTGGATGATTATGATGGGCGTGGCTGTTGCAAGAAGAGAAAGATGAGTTAATATGTACAGTGCAACCTGCAGTTGGGGAGGGGCATGTTTGGAATATATCGACCATGATAAAGTAATTTTCTGCGGTGTGACTCAAGAGGCCTGAGATAAAACAACAGCAGATAAAGTTTCACAAATGAAAGTTTGTTGACATTACCTCTTCTTACTGGCTTACCAGTCCTTCCCATAAAGCATAAAAGTTTAATAAGATAGACGTATTTTCGGATTCGTATTCTTTCCAATTTGCAAAAACGATAGAAGTGATGTCGTTCTTGTTCGTCGAGGGACAAAGGTTGACAAAATGTGAAGAACAACAAGGTAACAGGGCTGAGTATAAGCTGCACTGACGCAAAGGAACATACCCGGGCTGTTCTTATTGACCAAGATGAAAGCGACTCTCCAAGTTAATGAGCGAACGGCTCAGTCTTGGGGCAATTGTTCCCTCACGCAAGACCCGCCTGGTCTTGGCACAGTGGTAAAAGGCCCCTTATTCTGCCACCGTACTGCCAGTGCCAGTCTACGCGTGCTCAAGTTAACACTGGCAGAACTCTTACGACCTCAGTAGCCTCCTAGCCTTCGCCTGCTTCCATCTCTTCTCCTTCCCTACACTCTCCTTCACTCCCATCTTTCACTTCCATTCTTCCTTACGTCTCATCTGCTGTACCCAGCTCTTGGCTCACAAAACTTTCTCACTCTCACTCTGAAACAAAACTATCGTCATGTCAGACTCTTCGAAGTCACTTCATCAGTTGACTGTGGAGAACCGGGGATTCCAAGCTACCCCTCTACACTGGACCTCCCACCATCTCGAGTTGGTGGGTTGCGAGTTTATCGAGGTCGAAGAAGCCAGCGGCACCCAAGGTCATCACTCGCAACAAGATGGGAGACTTACATACTACGCTACTCGGTTAGCGACAACACCCGTCGAAAACATGAAAGGGCACTACGTGCGATCTCTGCTCGGAGGAACAGGTGTTTTAGAATTTGTCCTGTAGGTTACGTGTACTTCGACATCCTCACTTTGACTAACCTTTGATAGAGTGACCGCCGCCTTCCATTACTGTGGTCGACTCGTGCATGTACCTCACTGCAGTGCTTTTCGAATTGCAGGACACATTGACGTACCACATCCTGAGCCAATTGTCGGATATTATTCCTACAATGTGGACGAGGACCGTAAGGCGCGGTTCACTGCCCGGGCTGGCCCCCCGGGTACGATGAACCTGCCTATGGAGCGGATCTACGAGCGCAGACGTGTAAAAGTCACCCCCGAGGACTGGACCCGAGATCCGTATCTGGTCTGTGTGATGTTCAGCCTGGCACAAGTCCAGGAGGCATCCGACACAACAGGGCAGCCACGGCTCTACCTCGTAAGTTGACTCCCCCTCCTCAATTGACAGCACTCTCACTAATACAACAATTTCCAGGTCCGCCTTCTCGTCACTCACAAGGATGAGCAGGAGAATGCCTATGTGTACAAAGCAGACTTCCCTTCTGAATTCTTGGAGTGCCTTAAGTTTCCTACCCGTCCTATGAATGACTTCGAGTTCCCCGCCATCACGGTGGCCAAGGTGGCTTTTGAGCCATATGAGACCTTTGGTGGTCGGGCTGCCGAGGCCCTTGTCGGCGCGCAGTACTTTCCATCGACAGCCTAAAGAAATTCCCTTCCTGGGTCACCTGGACATGTATCCAGAGCAGTTATCTCGGTCTAAGCGGCATTGTATCCTCATGAAAACAGTAAGTCTATCATGATATATGTCCGTTACATCTGACTCACTCATGAGCAGGACTATTAGTGCTTCGACCACTGGACGAGGGAGATTTTGCACGACTAAAGAGGAAAGCAGTCAGCGCAGCGTATGCGTTTGAGGTGGGACTTTTGATCGCAGCGAGATAGGATTTTGGCCGGTTGCAGAAGAGACACTCACCAACCCTACATATTCTTGTGGCCATCTGAGTTTCTTCTATCATCAGTAATAGTGATTCTATTTGGGTTCCTTTCGGTAACGACGCCTTTCATCCAGCTGTGGACTTTCAGTCTCAACCTTTTTAGATAGATGAGCTCAGTCGAGACCTGCAACGAGAAGACATACGTCTCTGACTCTGACATATGAAATCACAACGCAGCTCTTTGCATGCTCTGTTCTTAGTCTGCGTTCTGAATTAATACCATTGTTGTGAAACCCTATCTTTGGAAGTGATAAAAACCACTAGGTCACTGGGATGGTTATCTTGTGTCATACTGGATCGAATGGGAAATTCTGCACAAAGCCAACTTGCTCCCCGCCTTGTCATTTCCAAACCACAAATTTTCTCCAAGAATCCTCTTCTGTTTTGTTTCTTCATCTCTTAGGCCTTTTTACTTCGTTCACTTGGGTCTACATCATGTTCAGAACAGAAAGGCCGTCGTTTCTCTATTGTTCATGTTGTGACATGAAATCACCCTGTAGTTCAGACATAGCTCCACCACTGGGACACATTCTTTGTTATAGTACGCCGTTCAATGTAAATGATACTGAACAAGCACAAAAGACGATAGAGGTGAACTCTCGAACAAGGGCTTGGCCAACTCAGTAGCCTCGGGCCTTTAAATACGATGCTGGGGCGTACTGATGTCGTCCATATCGTTTTTCCGCACTATCGACATTCCAACCCCAACGTCAAGCTTCTGCTTCTTTTCTCCGACAACGACTGTAATTAGGCCTATTACTAAACATCATTATGGATCCAGACTGGAAAGAAGTCAGGCAACGATCGATGCGAGGTCGTCTACAAAGCCTCAGACTTCGTCTTATGGATATTGCGAACAACTTGGACAATCTTACGACAGAACAGCTTGGCATTCACTGCGGTGCCATCATGGAAGACCTTAGCAGCTTATCCTATGATTGCATCGTGGAAAGCAGGGATCGACTTGACGAATTCCAATTCTACTGGCGAATCAGCGAAGTCGAGGTATTGATCAAGTTTTGTCTTGACGAGGAGCTTGAAAAGACTAAACTGGTGGAGAATCGAACGCTTAAGATGACGAGAGAAAAGCGAAAGGATATGCTGAGGGATCTCAAGTTTGACATCCCTTTCACTGAAATGTGCTTCATCCCTTTCGATGCGTACGACTTCTTCATGAGCCTCGGAGAGGCGTTCAGGGACCTCGTTGTCGATGAATTGAGGCATCGTGCTCACGGCGATACTATGCTTGACCTTCATATTATCAAGGACGAGCCAGGTATCGAGGAAGAACGGCCTGTCAAGGAGGAGGAGCTTATCAAGGAAGAAGGTGTCGGCGAGCCACCTCGCTCTGAACTACATCTACCTGGGGAATTTATCCCTAACGATGTGCTTAAGCAGAGGTTCAGGGATCTGGCGGTCAACTTTGATGATCCCAGCAGTCGCTGGGCAAAGCAACAAATCGATGCCTACCAGAGCTACCTCCGGTTGCCAGTCACAGACAAAGTGGCATCGGGTGCTGTGGAAGAGTATGACGATTGTGTATCAATGAAGATGCCGTGTCCTCCAGGTATGAGCTGTCTTCTCCTGACACGTTCAGGAGATTGGTGGTTCCCTCATCCAGTGGATCCCTCTGCTAAGAAGTCTGGTTCTTGGGGTAATGTTCCTAACCTGGAGGTCCTTACCATGACTCGCGAACAGCTGAGAGAAGATCATGAGTTTGGGGGCGATGCGTTCAAGAAGGAGATACCTGAAGTTGAGCCTCGTCTGGAGAAGTTGGACATTGACTTTGACAAGGTTGTTACTTCTCAGTATGGGTTTGTTGTTGCTTGGAGGTATGTAGGGGGCGATGACTGGTTTGATCGTTATGGCCATGTTGTGCCGGAGCTTGTCGTTGATCAGTCTATTATTCACCATGGTCGACGATGGAGTGAGGCTAAGAGAGAAGATGTGTTTTCAGATTCAGATTGACCTTAGTACTTTAGGGCTGCCAGGGCGTTCCAGCCAACGAGGCGTACACTTTCATGGGCATAGAGTCTGGCGAGTAGATACTAGACTATGTTTTCGAATTGAACCTTGGCTTTTTATTGGAGAATTGAGAATTCTGTTGTTGATTGTACTGTTGAATAACATTTATGTGAATGTCAAGTCGATGCCGAGGTGTGCATTTTAGAGACTAACAAAATCAGGTCATGATCCTCCCCCAAGACATTCTCATGAAACCTCCCGCGGGCCAATTCCCATTCCCGCTCAAAAGCCCTTACCAAGTGGACCGCATCTGCTTCTCCCCGGTCCCTAGCGCCCAGAACCCTTGAAACCATAAACTGATGATACCGTAGCACGCACCATGCTATGCAAGCTGGGGCCAAGCCAAGCAAAGAGGGGTGAACAGCTTCATTTTTTCTCTCCCCCCTCTTCAACTCTGTCCTTGTCAATAAATACAATATGAGCGCTGCTACAGAATTTACACAGGGCGAGAATGTCGCCTCACAGGACATGCTTGCCCCGACGCACTGGGAGGTATGATATATGAGCATTACATGGATGGGAACTTGGTAATTGACTCAATTAGAACACTGAAGCTACGGATAACTCAGATGCCGACTCTGCGATAGGTGACGACGCTGCTAGTTCTACCGCGAGTATCAACTCTAGCATTCTCGAGTACCGAACCATCAATGGGCGGACATACCACGCCGAGCGAGGCGATGCTCAGTACTGGGCATCCAACGACAACCAGGCCTCTGAGGCTCTGGACATTATCCACCATACCTCCACGTTGATCCTGGACGGCAAACTCTTCCTCGCTCCCGTCAAAGAGCCCAGCAAAGTCCTCGACATTGGTACCGGCACTGGCATTTGGGCCATGGACTTTGGCGATGAGTTCCCCGAGGCAGAGGTCATTGGCACAGACATCTCGCCGATCCAGCCAACGTAAGTCCCCAGCTCCAACTTCGACCGCACGATCTAATAGTCTCTAGCTGGGTTCCCCCAAACGTCAAGTTCGAGATCGAAGACTTCACCCTCGACTGGACATTTCCTCCCAACTCCGCCGACTTTGTCCACCTCCGCTTCCTCTACGGCAGCGTTCCCGACTGGTACGCCTTGTACGAGCGCGCGTACCAAGTGACCAAGCCCGGTGGCTGGATCGAATCCCACGAAGGTGATCCCATGGGCTGCAGCGACGACGACAGTCTCAAACCGGGCAGCGCAATTGCAGAATGGGGCAAGTTCTTCCACGAAGGCGGCAAGAAGCTCGGTCGCGTGTTCACTCCCCTTCCCGATAATCTGCAGGAGAAAGGTCTCAAGGCCGCTGGCTTCGTGGACATCCAGTCCAAGACGATCAAGGTTCCTGTTGGTGACTGGCCGCAGGATGAGCGGCTCAAGGAGATTGGAAGGTTCACGACTATGAGCATTCTATCCGATGTGGAGGGACACATCTCGTTCATGGCTACGCTTCTTGAGGGGTGGACTCAGGAACAGGTCCATCTGTACTGCACCCAGCTGAGGAGGGAGTTGAAGTCCAAGAAACCGGCGCACGCCTACTACCTGCAACGTATTGTTTGGGGACGCAAGCCAGCCGAGGGTGAGACTACAGCGACAGAGTAGTTGATCAATGATGTTCATTAGACGTAGATAGCGTAACAATACTTTTCCCCGGTCCAGCCGTTCATTTATCCAATTTGTTTGTACCCGGCCTTGTGCTCCATTCAGATCTTGACTTCTTCCGTCGGTTCGACATCGTACTCGATCTCGGTTCGGATCACGTATTTGGCTCCCTTTCGCACGCCGGTACCTTCATGCAACGTCGCGTTGATCTCGCCATGAGGGAAGATGGCCGCGCCGCCCATGACTGGACGAACAGGGTATGCATTCAGGATTCCTTCCCGCGCAGCTGGGAGGAAGTATGTAGTTTCGCCACCCTCGAAATCTTGGTTTAGGTAGATCAAGAATGTGAATAGAGAGCTCTGCTTCTTCTCGGCCGGCGAGTCGTCGTATACGTATTTGTCGTCCTTCGTGATGCCGCTCGGGGGCCACGCGCCATCGATGTGTGCTCGGTACTCTGCTCCTGGGACACTGCGGCACGTTAGCGGTGGGACTGGAGTCTAAGGTCTAAGAACTTACTATCGATACACTCGGAAGCGGCGGTTGATACCACGAGCCAGGCGACCGTTCATTGATACTGGCACAAATGGTTGAATGCGGGACCATAGCGTATCGTGGAACGTCTTGTCGACAACCCAGTAAAAGTTGTGCGCCAGAATGCTAATATCCCCGTCTTCTCGAAGCGGCGCATCGGGCACAAAATTGACGTATTCGCCCGCAGCGATGATAGCCTTGCACTCTTCGGGGTAGAGAACATTGGTAGCGACGCTGAGACCCTGCACGACAGGATGCGGTCGATGTGTTGTAGGCGGGGGTGTTGTCGATAGAGGAACAGCCTCGGGTGTCGAGGCGTAAAGTATGGCGTCGTGATGGTTTGGCGGCTTGCGCTCGGGGCCGGGCGTTGTCTCGATGATGCGAATGTTCTTCTTGAGAGATTCGGGGGCAGAAGCAACGAGACTTCCATCGAGGACCGAGGCGTAGACTTGCTCGGTTGTAGTGTCGGGGCGAAGATCCCAGATCTCTTGGAGAGCAATTGACGAAGGCTGGATAATCGCATTGGGGTTTCGGTCCTCGTGGCCACAAACTCGAAGCACCGCATCAATGACCTTGATGAGTGTCTCTTCCCTCTCAGAGCGCTTCACAAGTCCTTGCTGATCGGGAATCGTCGACAGACCACTGATGACATCGAGATCTCGAACCCATCGACACAGGGCACCAAGCTTAGGCTGCTCACCGCGAATCTTCATCTCAGCGAGAAGAATTCGAGCTTCGGTGTATTTCCGATCGGCAAGAGCAGCAGTGACCTGCGCGGTGAGGTTCGCGCCCGCAGCATTGTTGACACCAGTCGTGCAAGCTTGTCTGAAGTCGTAAACAGCAACTCTCAGGTCCTTGCACAGCTTTGACTTGATCAAGCCGGGATATTGAGCGAGCGAATTGAGTGTGTCGATGGTAATCTCGAGCTCTTCTTCGGATACAACGGTATGGAGGTTCTTGGGCTCGAAGTGCGTGGTCGTGCCATCGGGAGGAGGCGTCGGGATCGAGGGGGAAGTGGTCTTTGCGATCTTTCGAGGATTGTCGGATTGAGCTTGAGCCTGCGCTTGTTTGCGCTTCTTGGACTTTGTCTTGGCCATGATGGTTCGATAATGGATAACAAAGAGTTGGTGGGGATGGAAATTTACGTGGGGGAGTTGACGATGTGAAGGGACCAATTGGAGTGGCAAAAACGGTCTGGAACGGCAGAACCATAAAATGCGGGGCTCGAGTCGCCCATCACGATACAGGGTAAGCCTTGAGGATTTGACAGATTCGAATTTATCACCCGGTCCGGTAGCGGCAAGACTTAAGATCGTGAAATACTTAGGTAAATCAGTCTAAGCTTAGGATAATTTTTTTAAGTTGAGTGTTTCACTTTCTCAAAGTCCAACTCCAAGAGTTTGATGTTGATTGCTACCAAGATAGGTCAATCTTCGACAATCATCAAAAACTTCGATGCCTACAATGCTACAAGGCAAGTAAGCTTGAGCATCTGCCAAAGGACATCTGGCTGAAATCAGGAGAATGTTGATATACAGACGCTGAATATAATGAAATCTCTGTAAATACCTTTTGAGTCACGGTGAAACGTCGATCTAGGCTCGCGATTTTATGAAAGGTCATGAAACATATTGCCAAAGAATCCTGATTCATAATACCTGCTGCTGCGGTGAAAGTTCAAACGACTGTACCGAGACAAGATGGGAAATTAGAAGAATTCAACACAGCCAAAGTATTTCCATTCTTAAGCTATTGACTGTCAAATACTCTTTCTAGGTACTTTCCTCCATGCTTTGGCTTCCACCCCATGACTGCAGCTAAAAGAGCTTAATATATTCCACTCGCTCCAATTTGTCCTCGTCGCAAGCTCTCCAAACATATATGCTGTTCCATAATCCGACATGCAAGTCTCCCATACTGTAGCCAACATCATCATCGCATTCCAAGTCGTAAACTCTCCCAGAGGTCGATATGTTCTGCAGGGGGCCCTGTCCGTCCACATCAGGAATCGCATCGCAAACAGCGGTCCAGCTGACTTCCTTACGAGTTGCGAACTCGAAACGAACGAGAACGTTGATCACCTGGTCGATATGGAAGGTGTCCCCTGTAGGGAATTCTTCGTCATCACTGTCGGGATTGTTCTCTGCGTAAAGCTCGCCGTAGTCTTCCTCGGGAAAGAAAGCCCACAAATCCTCCATAAACTGATCTATGGCATCATTAAAAGGCCCGTTGTACATCTGAGTGTACATTCCATCACTGTCATGATAGATAGGACCGTAACCGCGAGTCTTCTGCACCAAAAGTGTGCCCTTATCTATTAGATAGAGGTGGGGTGTTTTGACCCATCCGGAGGCAACACCTTCGGCCCATGTCGCTACGAGGCCACGAGCAGAGTTCTCGCCTTTCAGTTCCTCCAAAGTCGCCGGAAAGTCAACAATCCAGCTAGAATCAAACTCGATGGCAAGGTTTTCGACCGGAACGACAGAGGAGGACAGTGGATCGAAGGATGGGAGGCTAGTCTTGCAATGTTCGAAGTGATGTGGCAAGGACTTCCAGTCTTTTGTTCTAATACAGAAGAGGTCATGTTTCGGAAGGACCATGTACTTTTGCGGGTCAGGGGCATTTCGAGTTGCGAGAGTAGCAGGATATCCATTGTAGTCCCCATTTTTGTGAAGTCGAACCCACAAAGGAAATGACTGCTCAGCGATGACCTCGCGGGACTGCTTGCAAGCCATCCATAGACCGCCATCTAACATATAGGCGGACCGGTTGCTGCCGTAATTTTGGTCGTCGAGCGCTTGTATGGTAAGCTGATCTCTGTCTCCGGTCTTGTCTGTGTCAACATTGACATAGTGTACGAAAGCCTGTCGATTGTCTATGTCTCTGGGCATAGGGGAACAGACACAGGCGGCTTTCCAAATCTCGAGCTGAATCTCGGTTGGGAGGCGCGGGAACGGGTGGAATGTCTGCGGAGACATCTTGTGAAATGATGTGGCTTGTGACGAAAGCTTGTAATGAAGGGGATATAGAAGAAAATAAAAATTCGGAGAGTGAAGAGTAAAGGTTGAGGATGAAGAGGGGAGGAATAGACCTATCTTTAGTGGTGGTTATCCTTCTGTTATTGGACAGAAACACGTGATTCTTTGCGTGTCACAGTGGCATAAAGTATATCTGCCCGAAGGGAGGAAAGCCAATCAGCGTGAGTAGCGTTCGAGGCATCAGATGGCTTAGTCGTTAGAAAGGACTGCACTGGCAATGTAGTCTGTGGGGAGCAAATCACTCTTGCAGTTACTACTGGAGGACCTGGCAGGCTCAAAATGCCAAATAATTTTCCTTAGGCCGCCTTTTTGGCATCTTGATGTTGGTAATATTGAAGTAGCGCTTTGAACTGATGACGGGCTATCCAGTGAACACTGGTGAGAGTTCATGTCAATTCGTCAAGGTTTGTTTAAGCTTTGTAACTCGTGAATATCTCGTCGATGATAATCTGAGGCATGATAGAGCTCTTCATATTGGCCCCAACTTGTGTGGTTTTACATAAAGATTCCTCCATCTTCTCCCTGACTTTATTTCAGATCGACTTTGTTTGCGAGAGTATCAAAGGCCATGGGGGCTAGCTGCCATCACTTCCTTCTCTTGATCTTGCTTTTTCAAAAAGGGTCAGGCATTGAAGTTTTCAACTAGAAAAGTCAGTTGCAGTTCAGGTATATATCAGAACATGTGATTTAGGAATTGCTCGTTCATTGACTGTTGTCATGTGTAGCCCTGGCACTGGCATCTCCCTACCTATTGTTCTCCATATAAGTCACCTTGTTGATCAGACAGAACTGGCCGCTGCCACCGTTACCATAAGCTCTGCCACTGCCAGAGCAAGTCCACCACGTGGTACTGTTCATCAAGTAAAGGCCTTCACTCCCGAGGCCATCCTCTTCGCCCTCCATCACTCCTCAAACTTCCAACTTCTTACTTTCGACATTCTCCATCCAACACATTTCCATTTCGCCATATCGTCTAAATTATTCTATCAAGTCTCAACAAGCGCACTGGTAAGTCATATACTGAACGATTCTGGTTTTCATTTCATAAGTTTAAAGGTGTACAGCTATCATGACGCAACCCATGGTCGTCGAAGATCCCGATCACGCTGTTAGGCTCATCCAAACGGAAGAGATGCCAGCCCTGCCGGCCATCGAAATCCCCCCCGTGGATTTCCACCGATTCCCAAACCTCCCAGCCGAGCTTCGACTCAAAATCTGGAAGGCAGCTTGTTTTCCTTACGCAGCCGACCAACGCGGCCTTCACTACATCGATCTGAAAACCGTTGAGAAAGACCTGATCGATGGGGTTCTGATCATAGATGTAGGATCAATGGAGATGAAGGCACTTCATCCCGATTTCGAGACTTCGCCCAATGAGCAGCAGGTTGTCGGACGGGCAAATAGATCTGCTTACATGTGGGATGCTGGTCTCTGGGAGGCATGCAAAGAATCGAGAGAGGTTATTTCCAAGCACTTCCAAATGAACATTTGGCGTGGTACTCAGGGCAAAGACATTGATGCTCTCGAATTGGATGAGTGCCTCAGTAGAGCTTGCCGATCGTTATTTGAGGAAGAGGCCTCTGAAGACGACGAGGAACTGGATGAAATGGATGAGGAGGGCCCACGTCATGAAAGTCTTGTTCATGAGTCTGAGCCCTTTCTTCATACCCGTCTTGCTCCTCACAACCAAGAGCGTGCAGAGTGCCTTCTGGTCATGCCCACCCGAGACCTATTTTGCATCAAAAACCTCAGCAGAACCCAGTTGCCATGCAGTATCGATTCTCCTCGCCTTCATTTCCGGTGTCCCAATAGTCAGAAAATCGTCCTCCTGCACTCTTTCAATATTGTCTTCGAGTTTGACAACAGTTGGTTCGATGATTTCCCTGAGAGCTGGCGCGAACTCCGGAAAGAAGACTCACCTCGAGGCATTTTTGTGGCATGGGCTGAAGACCGCTTTAGGGGCCGGGGCAATGCGCCTCGTATGTATCTGCTCAACAAGGCTGCTCGTTGGGAGCCGCATTGGGGGGTGAAAGACGATACAGTCTTTCATGATTGCGACAATGCGTACGTGGAAGTTTATAATGACTACTTGGGCAATTTTTTGGCAAAGCCGGCAGAGGCCTCAGCCATGCTACGATTTCTCTGGCGCGTTTGGGCGCTTCGGAACGTTGCCTATTGCAGTCAATGCACACATGACGAAACATGTGTGGTATGTAGGCACGCCCCGAGTTTTGATTTGACAGATTTTGTCCAAATTCTCGTTCGCCACGAAGAGGAACCTGCTCGAGGTCAAATCGAGGACCGAGTTGGTGAACTGGACGAACTGGAGAACGGCAAGGACCGTGAGATGGAGCATGAAAACGAAGATGGTGAGGAGGGCAAAGAGACTCCTGGATATTAGAAGCCAGTGAAGTTGGGGAGAGCAGGGGCAGGTTTTTGGAACTTTGACCATTTCGATGGTTTACTCCCTGATCACGACCAAACGGAACACGTCTACACGGAGAGAGACTCAGGAGCCTGCTAGGGAAGAGAGATTGAGGCAGGGAATGTACAAAAAAAGCGAGCATTCAGGTCTGGAATTCATGGGCTCTTTTTGTACTTAGTACTCTAGGCCGGTAAGAAAAAAAGCCAGATCTTCACGAAGCAAGAGATGCTATTCACGATTTACTCATCCCCAACATGAATGCCGTAAGTAGCGTAATTGACTTGATTCCACAGTTTAGTCAAAGATCTCGTGATATTCATTAATAAACAAAGCTACGTATTGTGCTCGAGCCACTATCCCGACCATCCACTGTTTCTAGTAAAACACCAAGCATCTAACCTCAATGCTCTGCCGACCCTTCGCATCCGCCGGCGTAGCAGGGTCAACGAACGCAGTGTGAGGCGTATATCCCGCCAGCCCATGCTGACCCCCTTCATGAACCTCACTCTTCGAATCAAAGCACTTGATCAACATGACCTCCTCAGGCGTCATATCCTTCGCGTAGTAAAACTTGTGCCCATCATTCGGCGCAACAGAATACGTCTCGCCCTTGACCTGATAACCCTCCGTTGAGCGAAGCGTCGATGCATCAGGGAGGACTTCCTTTCCGCGGTCGTCGTCGTCGTTGTCCTCCCGCTTGGGGTACAGAAGATCAACTTTGATCATGTCTTCAGGCTTTGTGGTGCGGTAGTCGACTACTGCGAGGGGGAAGTCTGTTGCCGGATGGCCGATGGGGCGCCAGACGTTGATGATTTGGTATCGACCCTTGAGAAGCTCTTCTGTCTCCGAAGGATCGGTGTGTCGTCTCACGCGAGCTTCAGCAGCTCCGGGGGTTTGATCAACATGGACTTGCTGCACAGGCTGTCTGGGACTCGACTTCTCCCTTCTGCGGATCGTATGATCAAAGATGACCACTTTCTTGATCTCGGGAATCCTCTCTTTGAGCAGCGCTTCAACTTCGCCGTAGTAACCGTTCCTCACATCCGCGTCGTCAGTGAACTCTGTTTCCTTGGCGGGAGACTTGAAGACATCGAAGCCAGAAAGATCTACGCCAAAGGCGGTAGTGCTAGCGGCGTTGCGAATGTCCACGACGTCGCGCTTGTGCTGGCTGCGCTCAAAAGAAGTTTGGTCAACGTCGACTTTAGCCCATGGCTTGACTCTGTTTCCGTTGTCGTCGAGACTCGATGTCGGATCGATGTAGTTGAAGAGTCCGGTTGTCATTTTGGTGGTTGTGAAGTGAAAAGGTCTGAGTTGAGCGGGGTTGAGGAGTTGTTTGAGAATGGGTCTTGTTCTGAGAAGTCGTGACATACAGGGTTTAATTGAAGATGGGGAAGTTGAATTGAACTACGGCTGTTTCTTATATCCAATTATCGGTAGTTCGATTCGGAATCTTGCGTAAAAACTCCGTCTTTTATTTGTTGGTATCCCACTGTCATTTATTTGTCATCGTCATGAAATTTGTAAGCTCGGTTGTGCCGATGACGTTTGCGGGGCTGTCAAGCGTGCTGTAACACTAACAGATCACGTCACTTTACAGTGGCGATAGTGTAGAATCAGTTACTGTCTTAACTGAGTCAGATTATCAATCTGCCGAGCGCAACGACGTTATTGGAGGCGTCGTCCCCAGCCGTTGGCATTTTTTATCTGTAACGTTTGCACATTTGACTCATTTCCATTCTTTCAGTCAATGTAAAATTCCATCTCACGTTAGCATTCGACAAGATTCGACGGCGTATGGACACGCCTGACAAGCAGCTACCAGGCACGGTTGAAAGGCGCAGATGACGAGTCTGTAATGCCGCCATTGGACTGCTTTACAGTTTGGTTCAACGTCACTGACCGGGTTACATCTGAACTTCTGGTTCCTCACCCTGTGCTTGTCAAGATGTCACACTGTTCACATAAAATTGCCATTGCATTCCATTGAAGATGTGACATTGATCATTAAGTCTACCGTCTAGTACGCTTCGCTAAATCATCTAAAAGAAGTTACAAGTACAAGCCAAAGAAACCCTCCGGATTGACAGTCTATCAGTAAACCTTATTCTCCTGCGGCTCCGCCCAAGCAATCTTTCCAATATGTCTCTCCGGCCCCTTGATGAAAGTCAACTTAGGCGACTGCGCCATCTTGGGTGCACCCAGTCCAAACAGCATGTTCTGAATGGCTGTGATGCCAATGATGTGCTTGTCGATGAATTTGAACACACCAGTCTGCCAAGTAGCGCTGGAAGTAGCCTGTCCCGAGCCACGGCAAGCTTCAACAACGGGATCCATGCGTGAAGCTTGATACGACTGGAAGGCGGTGGCAAGTTGAGCGTGAGTTGGGGTGGGAGACTTTTGGCGAAGAGCGTAGAGCTGGTTGACTAGCGCGACTACGTCGATGAGACCGTTGTTACAGCCTGCGCCTGTGCTGGGGGTGAACTTGTGAGCTGAGTCTCCTGCGAGAACGACACGACCGCCCCAGCTCCAGTGGTTGACGACACCTTCTTCGAGACTCACGAGGCCGGACTGAGTGCGAGCGTTAAAGGCGTCCTTGAGGGTGAGTTTGCCACCGGCCGCAAGAGGGATGTGGCCCCATCGCTCAACAAGATCGACTTGATCCTGCTCAGTGTACCGGACCCTATCGCGAGTAGGCGCATCCAACTTCTCATAAAGACCCATGACGGAAGAATCCTCACCAGCAAAGAGCTGTGTAGCCGCACCAGGACCGTGAGTCTCACAAGTAGTGCCAGGCTCGATGCCCGCGAACTTAGTAGGCAAGCGCAGCCAGAGAGCTCGGAATGTGGTCAGGAAGGGCTTCTCGTCGTTGACATCTTCAGAGCCTGCATCTTGGGCGAGAGAGCGCATCTTGTTGCGGACGAAACTGTGAGCGCCATCTGCTCCGATGACGATGGATCCCTCGTAGGATGTTCCATCGTCGCAGGAGACTTGAACGCCGGTTTCGCTGGGGATGATGTCGGCGACTCTCTTGTCGGTGAGGATCTGGCTTTTCTGGAGAGGAGTGAAAGAGTCGTACAGCACCTTGGTGAGGTCGTGGCGGCTGACTACACGAGGGAAAGTTCCAAGTCTAGGCCCGTTAGTCGAGAGTATCTCAGGAGAGGGGGTAAAACTCACAGTTTGTTGAACAGGATGAACCAATACGCGTCTCCGATATCGCGGCCCTGGTGATCTTGGCGGTTGATCAGACCAAGAGGAGAGCTGACTTGCTCGAGGGGAGCAGCGAGACCGAGCTGATCAAGAGCGCGAAGGCCCATGGGATTGAGGACAAGATTCGAGCCAGCGTCGATGACTGCGCTTGAGCGACGCTCAAGAAGAATGAAGTCAATGTTGGCGCGGGAGAGAGCATGAGCGGCTGTGAGGCCAACTGGGCCACCTCCGACGATGATTGCTCTGAAGCGCTGAGTAGGCATGTTTTGGTTGTTGGATTGGTGGGTTGGTAAGGGGTTGGCGTCGCTGAAGGATAAGAGTGTTTATGTGTATAAAATGTTGGTTGATTGAGTGCTTGAGTAGTGATGGAGAAGATGTTCTTGAAGCGAGTGAACACAGATATATATATATATTATTGTGCCACTGGTCAATCTCGCATCTCGCATTGTTTTGAGGCTGCAGTCTTAGTGAGAACAGGCGCTAGTGCCATGTCTTCGCACTCGGATCCATGGATGCGAGTGGGTTACCAAAAGGGGTTTAGTGTGTCACTGACGAAAGCTTGACTTTGGGATCAACCAAGATCGAATGCGATAAGATGCGATTAAAACGGGATTGACTCAGCCTTGGGATCCATTTCATCTCTAAAATGATCGAATATTTGGTTATTTGGTTACAAATTTTACAATTACTCTAATGCTCCGTGAAAAGCCAGTTCATCTCCTCTGCCAGTTCGGGGATTGCCTGCCCCACTGCTTCTGCACAATAACACTGGCAATGCGAACATGAACGATGCATCTGATCACCAACGCAATAACAATACATAGGAAAAGGGTATAAGCACTCGGAGGAATGGTTGTATTACGCACTCGATTATCGCACTCGCAAAGGGACACGTACGCTCAGGGGATTTTATCCTAGCGCCGATTGATTCCGCAGCCATCAACGGCTGGCGATCGAGAATTCTATGATTGGCTCGCATTTCGAGCTCCGCTTCGCATTCGGGAGGCCATCAGCCCTATGACGACACCATTCGGCAGGGCTTAGGGGTAGCATTGCAGGGTAAGCGGGAAGTCAAACTCGTAAGCGGGTGAACTGCTCATCATATGTTACCCCGAGCAGGCAAGGCAATATTCCCCGTGGGCATTTGTCATTGAGGTGAACGAGATAGAACGCGATATTGTTCCAGGGGCTCATCTTATGGCACTGGGGCAAACTAGTTGCCGCCACCTGAGTCTTAACCACGAGTCCACGACATAACGTGAACAACAAAACAAGGTGTCCCCGTCAACAAGTTGGCACGCGACTGATGGTTCTCATAAATGTTCTTGATGCGAAATGAATTCTATCGTGAGGCTCTAGGCCGTGTCTATAAAGTCATAATCTATCAATTTCCCTCCGCCAACATGGATGCGCCAACAAGATCGCCATTCTATAACATCCCTTTTCATTGCTTCCCCTTCCTCTGATACCACTTGGTTTTCAGGAAGTAGATAATGCTGATACCCAGTCCCAGCCCGGCGAAACCAACAGCCATGTAAAAAGCAGACCGATAACCAATCAACAGCTCGTGCTTCGACTCTCCACCATTTGTAACGTTGACCTCCACCGTAGCAGCGAATCCGAGACCCAGGCTAATGCTGTAGTTCACGATCGTGCTGACCAAACTTGCTGCAATACCTTGGTGCTCTCGCTTCACAGAGTTGGAGAGGATCAGAGTCGCGGCGGGGAACGACATGTCCATACCGAAGGTCATGATAACAAGGCCGAAGAAAGACTGGTACCAGTAAGACTGCTCCACCGGGGCCGTCATCATCAAAATTGTACCAGTCGTGAATGCTGTGAGTGCGAGGAGCATGACTAAAGCAGGGTGCGAGACATGCAGAAGCCACGCAGTGATCAGTGAGGCGCAGGCCCCAGAGATAGCAACCGGGCTCATCCAAGCACTCGTTAGAAGAGGTGATGCCCCGCGAAGTATCTGGAAGAACTGCCAGGTGTAGTAAACCCAAATACCGAAGGTAGCCCAGCCGCAGACGATGCAACCGAGAATGTAGGCGACATCGCTAGTCAGAGCATCAAAAGGAATGAGGGGATGCGACGCGACGCGTAATTCGACGTAGAAGAAGACAGGAACAAGTAGCACTCCAACAATGAGAAGGACAAAAACCCAAGGCTTGTCCCAGCCGTCGATGGGGGCCTGGTTCCAGGCAAAGTTGAAGAGAACCAGGGCAGTGATACCAGTGAACGCGCCGAGAAGATCGAGCTGACCAAGGATGTCTCCCCAGCTCATATCAGCGGACGAAAGCTTGTGAGGAGGATCAGGGATGATAAAGTACGCCATCAGCGCAATGAACGCCAGCCCAAGCGCGAAAGAATAGTAAGTCCAAGGCCACCACGACGGATCCCCATGAACAAAAAGCCCAGCAAACAACGCGCCAAAAACACATCCACCAGGCGCACAAGCTCCAAACAGCGCAAACGCAACAGCTTTCCGCCCACCAGGCTTGTACGAAGCGCCCAAGATAGCCAGACCATTCGGCATCACCAGCGCAGGCCCGATACCCTGAAATACGCGCGCAAAGATGAAGAGAACATGGTTAGAGTAACTCGCCAGACCGCAGATCATAGACCAAACAGCGAACCAGACAAAACCAATGAGGAAGAGGCGCTTGTAGCCAAAGATGTCGCCGAGACGGCCGGAGAAGAGGATGAATGTTCCGACGGTGAGGGAGAACCCGGCGATGAGCCAGCTGAGCTCCGCGGGATTAGTGAGGTTGAATGAGTCGCCGATGATGTGGATGATGTTGAGGCAGTTTCCCAGCGCGGCTTGCGTCATGAACTGCGCCATGCAAATAATCGCCACGAAGAGGATCTCATGTGGGAGTGAGAACGTCTCGGCTATTGAGACGTTGGACTTTGTTCTTGAGATGGCTTCCTCGTCGGGTCCTGTGAGCGTGTTGTTATCCGACGGCGCGTCCCTCTCGGGATCAGGCATGAAGCCTTGTTCTGCACAAATTAGCCTCCAACTCAATCCCCAGCAGCGCAGTAACTCACCTTTTTCTGTTTCAATCATCATTTTGGATAATGCTCAGAGTCTGAACTGTCCAGAACATCGTTATCAAGGGATGACGAGCATGGTATATAAAAAGCGGCGAGCAAGTCCGAAAGAATGTGTATATCCGAAGATCCGTACTTCCGAGCCAATGAAGCTGCAACAGATCTCCACTACAGCATTTTTACCATTATTAATGCAGATTCCAGATCCGAGATGGGAGATTATCGCGATTAGCGTCGGAAATGTCAGATTTTGTATATCCGATTTTGACAAAGCTGAGGAATCGGTTTTTTGAGTTTTAGTTTATCGGTGGAGATGCTACGTAAGGCGGGATGGTAACTGACCAATGCTACGGTGATGCATGTGATGAACAGGGATGAATACGACATTAATGATGGTAGATGGAGGGTATCGTGAATGTTGTTACTAATGGGCTGTGATGGACAGTGTTTTAAGCGGGAATGAAATACTCCGCCTTATTATCAACCGGAACAGTGTTGTTGTTTTGCTGCATCATCAGCGGCGGATGTTCTCGGTCTCCGAGTGACTGGACATAAGGTTCAGTAGAGCCAACAGACTCCCTGCTTGACATCTGCTGGTTCCCGCTGTCAATTGAGTGAACAGATTTACCGATGACTGCGCCTTTCGTCCGGTCTGGCTTGTCGGGCAGAACTTGTCGGGCAGAACAAACAGTCGTTGATAGGCGAGAGCCTGGCCGCCAGACCGGTGAGTAACGCGGCACATCAAACTTCTACGTCCTATTGGTTGTAGAGAGGGCGTTACCTGTGATATTGAGAAAGGAGATCAACTTTGCTAGATTCAAAGTTTCAAAAGCCGCAAGTAATCCGCGGCGTGGAGGTTTGTCAAGTTGTGGCATAAACTCATTTCACCTACAACACTCAACGCATCACCATTTCGATGTAAATGGGTAAAAGGCTGTTTTAGACTTTCGGCATTGAGTCACTGGCCATGCCTCTCACCAAAATACAAAGTTTTCATGAACTCTAAAGGGGGTCCTTTTCACTTATGTTTCACTCACCTTCTTGAAGAATCTTCTGTAGACTCGAGACTCATCTCTTGTCAAGCCAACCATTATCCTATCAGACGAAACTACCAACTCTCCAAAGCTTGAACACCTTACCAACATGGCCTACGTTTTTCATCAATTTCCAAGACTGCCCTTTGAGCTTCGGATGCAAATCTGGGACGCAGCATGTCTTTCCTACATCTTCTACGATCGTCACAAAGATAGGATGCACTACATTGACGTCGAGCCTAGCTCTGACAGCAATACGCTCTTGGCATATCACAGGTCCACGGCAGATGTGGCCGAAGGAAATGACAAATCGGGTTGCTTGTTACACGCGCTATGGACAGCCTGCTCTGAATCGCGGCGGGCTGTGTCAAGATACTGGCGTAAATACCCCTATGGCAATCTGTCCCTACCCCCTGCGAGGCTCCGCATGCGCGACAATGAAGGGGTTTGGGATGCTCCCGTTTGTCCGACTTGGGATATCTTTTGTATCAAAGCGAAGAGCTGGGAATGGAATGCTCCGGACAGAAATGATAAGCCATGGCGGGTAGCCATCCCACACTCGAGCCCTACAGGGCCCCAGAATGTCTACATCAAGAGAATCGCGTTCGAATTCGACCCCACCTGGAATATAGATCTTCCAAGAAACTACTCCGATCTGGCATCAGAGGATTCTACCAGAGGATACTTCTCACGTTTTTTCTACAGCGCGTTCTTCAAGTATGCTACTGAGCCTGAGGTTTACCTTGTTGAAAAGTCTGGCCAATGGACAGCCTGCCTTCCCCAGGATCACTTTACTGGATACTCGTTTTGTAAAGATTATAACAGACTTTATGCCCTAGCTCAGCCGTACTACAGATGCTTTCTGTGTAAAGATTGGCACGAATCCGATGGAGCTTTTGCAAATGTTAGAAGCTTCATAGACAAGCTTGAGCAGCTTTGCGAAGTCTGCCAACCAGACCGTCCCAATGCCAAGAACGATCACTTGGTTGACTGGGAATATGTAAGGCCAGACTATAAATTCAGCGATTGCATCCGATATATCGCTCGTCTGGACAAGCGAATTAAGCATTGTGTGGGCCCGCATGTTAACACACCTTTTCCGTTGGTACGATCTACTTGGGACGGTATGTGGGACCCGGTGATCGAGTAGAAGTAGAGAATGCAAGGGCCAACCTAGATACTGGGAGCTTTCACAACTTGGGCTTTGCTTGGCCTTGAGAGGCACTGGGTCTCATGTGAGGATTATCTCCCTCAATCCTACGTTGTCGCTCCATACTTAGAAATAAAGTCATTTTAACGCTTAGAGCACCTAAATATAACTTTTCTTGAAGACGTAAAGAGAAAAGCGCATTAAGAAGGTGACTTGTTTAGTGAAATTGATATCCGATGTGAATAAAACTGTTCCCATGTGCACTCTAGCCTATCAATGTAAGTAAGGTATGCCATAAATACAGGCACCACTTATGTTTTGGAGACTCTGCTATCGCTGTACGGACCTTCACCTTCAACTGTTGGTGTTAACAGATATCACTAGCAACGAAGAATCTGGCGCTCTTTGCGTAGGATGGAGATTAAGCGTTCGATTTTCGTTGGGCGTGAGAGAGCGGTACCAGTGGAATTGAGAGACTAAAGCCATGTTGCAGATCCTAAAGCTTCAGGAGCTATAGACCTTTAACCCTGTAGAACTCTATTAAGCTGCGACGTAAAGTTCTCTTACTTGAGAAACTCAAAATGCCAACCATCCGCTGTCAATCAAGGTTTATTACGGGCTTTCGGCCATGAGTCACGCCGTGAGTGTTTTATCACCGTCATAAACATTTCTGTTGTCTATAAAAGAGTTCCCTTTCTGCTCTTCTTCTCGTTCTCTTCGACTCTTAAATAGTAAGAAGTCCTCCCTAAACTCCGGTAAAGACCCTCTTATCACGCCTGCCATCTTCCTATCGCAAACGGCTACCAGCCCTTCATACCACGAATAACTGGTCACAATGACGGCATCTTCGTTCCTTCCATTCCCCAGGCTACCAACTGAGCTTCGCCTCCAGATTTGGATTGCAGCTTGTGTTTCCCACCAGCCAGATGGTCATGGAATACACTACATTGATGTTGAACCCACCTCTACCGAAGGCACACTCTCCCCCTCAAGCACATTCACGGCGTGCCTTGCCGAGGGAGACAAAGACTCCGCCTGCTTGGGTAATGGGGGCCTATGGACGGCCTGCAAAGAGTCGCGGGACGTCATGATACAATATTCAAAGGTCGACGGTCATGATTGCAAGAAAGTCGGTATCCATGGGGATAAAGAGGGCTGGTATTGTCCTGTTTGCCCGAAACATGATATCTTTTGCATCAAGTCAAAGACGTGGAATACTCTTGACCACCACGATAAGGGATGGCAAATACAACTTCCAGACCTAAGCCCTAAAGGATCGCAAACTACGCATATTGAAAACATTGCATTTGAGTTTCATGAATCTTGGAACAAAGACCTTCCTAAAAGCTACTATGATCTCATGACAGAAAGCTCCGCCCGCGGATTTCTCTCACGACTTCTTTACAACAAATACCTCAGTAGTTCAACTACGCCTCAGGTTTGGATCATAGTGAAGAATGGCCAATGGACAGTTAGCCCTCGGCAGGAAGATACGACAAAGCGATGGCAAAATTACGATACAGACTATGTGCGGATGCGCCCTTACATTCCATGCCACCACTGTCGCAGGACCCATGAACTCGATGGAGTCTTTCAAAATGTCACATCTTTTACATATGATCTCGATATTCTTGGCCTGGCCTGTGAAAAGGATCACCGCAATTATACGCCCATCTATGACGATGTGGAGTACGGGGCCTTTTACGAACAGTTTGTCATATCATCGGATGTCAGATTCCTTGCTGAACGGGACAAGGAAATCGATATTTGTACAGGGCGAGCGCAGGAGGAGGAGGAAGAGGATGATGACATGGGGTTGTGAAAAGGTTGGAGGAGGCAAGGTATGAATGAAGCGTCTCCTCTGAGGTTGCCTCTTTCATAGTGTTCAATAGCTTCGAAGACTTGAAAGTGAGATTAATATTGCCCTTGTTTTGATAAAATGGCAAAATGCTAGTGCCAGAACCTAATCGTCCGCTGATGTTACCATGACACTGCTAGTGAAGAAGAATCCGGCCCTATTTCGTAGGATTTCAAAGTGAAAAGACCATTGCTCCACGCTTGGTATCTGCTCTATCTCATAACATTGGTGCACTACTACCATAAAGTGCAGAATACCTCCTTCAGCTTTCGGGCCAAATACCAATACGCCGTTCTCGTTACTCACTGGAGTGAGACCCAAATACATGACATTCTCTGATAACCAGGTTCCTGGTGCTGAGGAACGTCCATTCACTCATCTCCCTCGTCACTGGTGTCGCCCCCTTCATTCTCATCGCTGCTTGGGTCCTCACTTTCGTCCTCACTTTCGTCTCCATTTCCATTGCTACTCTCAACACCGTCGTCAATACACCCCGGCAGCTGGTTTTTTCGTCGAACGAGAAGTCTGAGTGACAGAGACATAGGGCTCGAGTCGTAGAAGTAATGTTTCTTGTCAGCAAGTTGTTGAAGGGCATCAATGAAATTGGATACAGCACCCAGAGCGCCATCAACCACGTTGCTGCGAGTTTGATCCCAGTCGATCTCGACATATTCGTCTTCAAGGTCGCGCCACACAGCAGAATACTTCTCGCGAGATCGGGCAATCCAACGGACGTTGTCGTCGATGAGCCAAAGGGATGGAAATTCATTAACCGCGGGTACTTGGTAAAAGAGGGACGTCGCTACTCGGCTTCGCACAGAGTCTTCACGACCCATCAGATCGTCCCAGCTAGAAGGAAAGTTGTCGTTCCAACTGCGGTCGAACTTGAAAGCAATGTTCCAATATCCAACAACTGTGAACTTCTTGGTCCCAAGGAAGGGGGCCAACAGCATCATTTCGAGAGAGCTTCCGGGGAGTGACGCCAGGTTGGAGGCATCGATGCAAAAGATGTCACTCCCCGACTTCACTAGCGGGCACCATTTCTCTTTATTGTTCCGAGGAACAATAGCAGAGGGGAAATCTTTGTAGTACCATGCAAGCTGGTCTCTTCGGAGGGGCTGCTGTCGACATGCAAGCCATTCCTTGAAATTCAGATGCTCCAAGACCACTTCGCGGGATTCTTTGCAGGCCAACCAAAGACCTGCGTCCCAGAGATAGGCTGACTTGTTGAGGGGGTTGACGGGAGATAGCGAATTGCCGGTTTTCCCCCATGGGCACTCCAGGGCTCTCATAGCGACATACCCACAGCCTTCATAGCCGTAATCGTGACCTTCGAGGTTCGGGTCATCGATAACCGGATGGATATAATCTTCCCTCCAGGAGCCGTAGGTATCCACGGCATCCACGGTGACGTAGTGAAGTCCTCCCTCAAAATCCGAGCAAGGCAGACAGGCATCCTTCCAAATCTTGATTCGTAGCTCTGGGGGGAGTCGTGAGAATTGGTGAAATGTCGGATATGCTGCTGGAGTCGAGGTATTCTGGAGATTCTGGCTTGGAGCCATGCCAAACGAATATTCAGCCATAGTAACTACTGTATGTTAGACATGTTTTGTCATGATGATAGTGTGGCATACCTAGACGCCGCTGTAGGCCAAGATCAAATACTGCTGTACAAAACTTCGAGGATGGCAAGGAGAGAAAGTAAAATGAGAGGTGAAGTGTGAGGGTTGGCGAAGAGAGAATAATTAGAAGCGAAGGTCAAGTCTTTGTAAACATCAACATATGGCCCATGTTCGCTAGTGAATCGACCAGTCCAACTCGCAATGGAAACATCAGTGCCAGTGCCAGTGGCAACGGAATCGAGGGACAGTAACACCAGATGCACATCCGCAAACCTCTCAACCAATCATTTCACAGAACCGCCAACTCACAGTCACCATGACTGCTACAGCCGAAGGCCTGGGAACAGGATGTCAAAGGGCATGCAAGATGGATTAGCCAGTTTTATGACGAAATGCCTTGCGATGCTTCATGTTCAACCTGAGATATCCGTTTTGCGACGGGGCTCAACATCCTGAGGCCGAACTGTCACCGTCGTCTTCTGCCGTGGAAGTCAGGGGCATGCCATACCAGGCTCCTTTGGTTTGTAATCCGGTTAACAAAGATGGTTACTTTCCTGGATTTAAAGGAATCTTGATGAACCCTGTTTCAACTTTATCCCAGGATAAAGTTCACAGGCATGTATAAACGTATGGCTTATAAGTAACTACAGTCCATGGGAGTCTCTTTGAACTTAAGCCGAAAGTTACTTATTTCTTTGCCTATAAAGGTTCCCATCTCCCCCCCTCCCTCGTATCTTTCTTCTCCCGAGACTCTCAAGGGAAATTAAACTCCAGAAATGTCTACTTTTCACTCCTTTAACAAATTGCCCGTCGAACTGAGGCTTCTAATTTGGAAGGCTGCTTGTCTTCCATCCACGTCACGCGACCGCGGTATTCAGTATATCGACGTACACAATGATCAAGTGATGCCCTTGAGCTGCAACTGGTCTCCAGATCCCAGTCTTGTAAGGTCAAGTCAGCAGCTCAACACGTCCGCCTGCCTGATAGATGGAGGCCTTTGGAGGGCCTGCAAGGAGTCGAGAGAAGTGATACGCAAACACTCACACTACAAAAACTGGCTCAGGATGGGCCGACGCTTGAATCCCCATTGGCTAAACTGGGAGTATAATGCGGACTGGTCTGGTGGAGAGGACGCCGTGCCCCCTGCGATTGTCACAATCAGAGAAGATGACGAAAGATGGCGCATGATGGTATATCCGACTCGAGACATTTTTACTATCAGGACAGACAATTGGCTGTCTATATATCGAGATCCTTATTCTCCCCGGGCATATATACCAAATTATGTTTTCGGAACTCATGTTCAACGTTTTATCAAGAATATTGCCATCGAGTATGATCCTTCATGGTCCCTTGATTTCCCAATGACCTTGGACCGCCTAAGCAGAGAAAACTCTTCTCGGGGATACCTAGCAAAGCTACTTATCGACCGTGTCTCGAACATACACCGAGATGGCCCTGAGAACATTTGGCTCATCGACAAAAAGGCCCCGTGGACTAGATACCCTTCCAAGTGGATACCCGACATCGAGGAACTACAAGAGGTTCCAATCCCCGGGCAAGATAGTGCTACGGTATATCACGATTGTGATGGGGACTATATCGAGATTTCTTGGGACCATTTCACTGCCAGACGCGCTGATGATTACCCAAGTTCGAAGAATTTCATCACAGAGCTTGCTATGCAATTCAATCCAGAGTTAGTTCGTCTTTGCTGGCGCGTCACATATCCAAACACCATTGGCCCCTATCACCAGCTCAACGCCAGGGAAGCCTATAAACGCTTTGCGGTTGAACATGCGGTTAGGCTTCTTGTTCGCGCAGACAATGAAGTGGAGCCCAATACAACAAGCTGCAAGACAAAATGCCACGATATTGGTTGGTGTATATGTAGTGAGGATTAGGGCAAGTGATGGGAAGAGTTAGGTTCAAGTTCGGGACATCAGGGAGCTATGGAGCATCGATATTTGCCAGTAAACGAATTGATATCACACTTTGGTTAGCCTTTGGGTTTCTCATCCTCATCTCGAATCCATTCCATAATTCTGGGATGCCCAGAAGATCCATTGGGGTGTTCAGGTAGACTTCAGGGACAAATCCCTCTTGTTTTCCGATATCCAGCTACACTAGGTCGCCAAACTTCCGCCATATCGTTCCAGTCTCTGTTGGTGCCAGCGAGTATCCAGTCTTCTGTCTCATGCGCATCCACGCCATGTTCCGTGTCTCCGTGTCTAGAGTGGCATGACTCCAGTCAACAGATACCGTACAAGAGGAGGTCAATACGTGCGGTGTATGGAAGAAGAGGTGCACAAACCTCAGTTTAGTCAGTCCAGTGTTACTGAAATATATCCCCTCGCGATCAAAAATAGTCGATTGGTGGTTAAGGTCACTTCCATCCATCCGTCTCATGGATTCTGATGTCTTAATCTTGTCGGAGTCGCATCGGAACGGTTCGGCCGAGACTGGGTCGTCTGGTCAGACAAGAGATTCTCCGGGCCAAGGGTTGCGACTAAAGAGCACTAGGTAAATGGTTAGTGAGTATTTTGTAACACTGATCAACTTTGGTGGCATCGGTCTTGACGTCCTCCCCTTTGGGTTACGTCTCCCAAATTATCTGAGATCCATCGGGCCAGCGTGAATGTTATGCGAGCCCAGTTTCATCGCCATTCCGCCATCGACCCAAGTTTAGTCATCCCCTCAGAAGGACTCAGCAACACTGGCTCAATGCTCGCTCAGTTGAAGCTGGACACTGACTCAACAACACTGGCCCAGCGCTCAGTCGAAGTTGGACAAGGGGTATTTCTTTTCTCATTTAGCGGTGTTCAATAACGTTCTTGATCCCTTTTACGCCCAGTCACGCCCTGAGGAGGACTGGCCACGACTCAGCAGACTTCGCCAAAAGCTAAAGAACGCTGGACGATTGCTGTAACTCCCTGCCAGAATGTGGCTCAGTTGCACCCTTGGGTCGAACTGGCCGTGACTTGTAAATTCCAAGAAACTCTTCGAAGATCTATGAGTATGACAAAAGGCTTTCGGGTTAAGCGGTGCGCATTCTGTCGCCGTGTGTTTAACTTAGCACACTATCCCGAAGATTGGAGGAAGCTTGCGTGAAGGGGGCCTTGTTCTTTGACACTTTGTTCAGGGGAGTGGTCTCCAGTCTTGACCTGGCGGCCTTTCCAGACGAGGATGTAAAGTGCATATTATACAGCTCGGACCCTGAGGGTGGTGCTGAGCTTATCTCAACCCAAGCATCACTGAAGAGAATCGTGAGCAACTGAGCGTTTTGTGTCATATTCTGGAAGGGCGTATTCTGTAAACCTTGGACGTCTGGGAGTGGATCTCTCTGTCGATTGGTGTTCACCCGTTCTTCCTTTCTTGTTCTCTTCCCGTAAATAGAGTCTTCGGGTGCGCCCTTTGGTGCAGTGGTCAGGCACCTAGGCAAGCCCTGCAGCAACGCAGAAGGCAGCGGGTTTGAAACCTGTAGGGGGCACTATTTAACCCTTTCGTTAAGCAGGCCTCTGAAAGTAGCCTAGCGCGCTGACCGAGGCCGAGGCAAATTTAGTATGTTGCTATGTGTAGTAACAGTGTGCCAGGGGTTATAGGGGGTGCTGAAAGGAGAGCTGTGATTGGTCTGGATTAAATAAAGCCTAATTTTCCCTGCCTATAAGGTTAAACGGCGATGGTGTAAGGGGTCGGATTAAATTGGGTTAGATTAAATAGTGAAGGGTGGTAACCCTAGATAGCGCAGGCAGCTAATAAGACTCCATTCACGAGTCTTCGGGTGCTGAACATGTAACCTGTTGGACGTTCGACTCCGTCAAAGCTCTCTGAACTCGAAGCCTTCCAACCCCTGGACTGGTCTTTTTTCGGCTTGCTGATGGAAGCTTGGTATCTTGGCAGGAGTCGGCGGTGGCATTCGCAATGGGTGGTGCAACATAGCGCTCGAATCTCGATCCAGCTTCAAAAGAGTCGCTGTGTTTCGATTGGGCTGACGTTGGAACGGTACAGAGATGGACATTCGATGTCGGCGGCGGCAGGTGTGCTATTTTTCGACGGGAAGGGCAACGAGAAGATAAGGGGGGAGGTGAATGTCTGGATACATGCTTGTGCGGTTGACGCTTAGATGAGGCTTCGGGAGGGAGCGGGCGATGCGCCTGGATGAGTGAGCACAATTGATGGTTGTTGAAGATAATTGAGCGAATGAGATGGAGAAGACAAGGTAAAGCCTTGCGCGAGCCTGTAGAAGCGGAGGGCTATGACGCAAGCAACAACGCAGGAGAAGGGGGTCATGATCTTGGATGGGAAGAGCCCAACACGTGATATGGCTTATGGGGGGCGGTTGCCTTCTCTCAGCACCTTAAGCAAGCTGAACCCGCCAGAATCTTTACTGCCCTGCGCTACCACAAGCCAACGCCCCAACTCCATCAGCTTGCCTTGTCACCATTGCCTACGATTTCAACCGTCTAGAACCTACAGCGACCACTCTCAAGGACAGACATACCCTCTTGGACCGGTCTCGAACTTCGGGCGCCAGGTATTAAGACGGCTGAGCACTATCCTACACTCCGACGTCCTATGCATCAGCCAATGGCCTGGCTTGAAAAATTAACCCCATGGACTTCGCAACAGCCATGTCACAAGACAACACCACCAACCAGCCCCTTGCTTTAATCTTTCAGTTGACAGATAGCTTGAGCAAGATACTGCTAGGAGAATTACACCCCCAGAGGTTCGAGGTGGGAGAGCCTCACAAGCCCCCAAGTCAATCATTGTCTCAGCACTTTGGTAACCAGTAGCAGGTGGTTCTCACGTTCTCCCACCAGAGACAAGTCTGAACATGAGATGTTATGAGTCTTCGACCAACCGAGAAAGTTCAAGGCGAGTCTTGGGGTCAGTTGCTTGTGTGTTGTCTATTGATCTCAGCAACGACAAACGGAATGCCTTACGTCGCGTGGCGTTCAATATAATGTCGTTTTTGAAAACTGAACAGCCTGTTTGCACCAAGATTTGGACAGAGCCTGGTTCCAATGTTCGCTGCAATAACCACGTGAGTCTCGCTAATCCTCAACAGTCTCTTTGCTGAGCCAAACCCACTGAATATGACTCTAGCGAACATCCAAACAGATTTCGGAACACGATCGAGTTATCAAGCGAGCTTTCTCGACCTAATCCTCCTCTCTTGCCAATCTATATAAGACCCTTGCAACCCTCCCACAGATCTTTCCGAACCACAAACATCCATCAACTTATCACGATCCACGCAAACAAACACAAACACACACAAGAATTACCGAAACAGCCTCTCTTCAAGATCAACAACCATGTCACACATTTTCGAGATGTACGGAAAGTCTCTCCTTCACTTCCTCCCCGAGCATCTTCTTATTTTATTCTTGAATAAAGCCTCTTTCGAAGGAGCTGATATGGACGAGATCATGAACGAAGTCATCGGCACTCGTCCATTGTTCCTTCCAGAACCGCGCGATGAGTCCGAGATCTTGAAAAGCGTTCTTCGCAAAGGGCAATTTCCTTTCACGCTGAAAGGCTACTTCAAGTTTGGTTTCCAGCCTTCTTTCCAGTGGATTCCTACGCAGAGTCGAGACCCAAACCGCGGTGAACATTCAGTCATTGCGGGCTTTGCGGGGCGATATAAGTCTAAAGAGGATACCAAAGACGGTTTGAATATCTTGAAGTTGTTCTTACATCAGACACTTCACGCTGTCGGGGCTTCTTCGGCTTCTGACCCGTCTCCACGACCTCCTATCGACCACTTGGTTGAATGGATCAAATGGACCGCAGATTCACTGTTTGCCGACGAATTCCGGGATGGCATCTGTGATATGATTGGGATGCTGTGCAAGAATGGTTGTGTAATTGATCTTTATCAAGATCGCTTTGGGACTCAAGGTCATCCAGAGACAGGACCCGACAACGCAGTCGAGCTTGCAATGCAATCCTACTGCCCCAGCTCTCTCCTTGAGAACTTTCTCATGTACCGCCCAGTTGGCGAAGGACCATTGACTGCTAGGAGCAAGCTCTGGAGACGTTTCGGTTCTGATCTGCCTCGAGGAACACACCGTGCTGTGTCAAACATGGAGTGGATCGTCGCCGGTATTCAAACCCAATTCTACGGCCGAAAGTTTGGTCCTTTCACTGGATATGGTGAGAGACTCAAAGGACTTGACTACCCCGAAGGTATTGCTGAAGTCTACAAGATCAAGGCGTACCTGCTTTCGAACGACTACTGCACCGATGAGGTTGAAAGGGAGGCCCTGAACAACCTCGCCGAGGCGGTCACCAATATCCAAGAGATGCTGCCATTCACTGGCCGTCTTCACCATACTGAGGAGAGCGAGAATGAAGGTTTGTTTAGACTCTACAGTGCTGTGTCATGCCTCGCTTCCGACTCTTACAAAAAGGAATGTGAGGAGCTGACTGAAGAGCTGGGCCCACGACGCCATCAGTTCATCATCAACGACCGGTTTGACCCCCGAGTTGAATGGATGAAGTATACGGCTGACGTCAAGATTCCCGAGTTGCAGAGTGCACCTGGAAAGAAGTTTCGTGATGAGGCCCTCGAGATCTGGCGACGACTGATCATTGAGCGTGGCGACAACCGTCGTTGGTGGGAGATTACTGAGCAGGGCAAGTGGTTCGTTCCTATTGACGAGGTCAAGTCTGCTCTCAGAGCCGCGAATCCATCTGCTGCAGATGCCCTGGGCTTGTAAGTGTTTTCGCTTTGCATTGTTTCGAGTTGGGGAAGAGGTTAACTTTGGTGTTTCCACGTAGCCCCATGGCTGACGCTGGGCGCTTTGTACTTGGGACTCTGGATTTTATTTAGAACCAAATCTAGTTGAATAAAAGAGTAAGTGCATGGATCAATCTTCCAATCGTACCATTGTGAGGGAAATAAGATAATTAGTGACCGTGATACTAACGTTGCAACAACCAGGATGTGAACCCCGCACGAGAAGCGCCGATCCCACTCAAAGTCGGGGAACTTTGATCATATCCTTCCTGATTGAGTATACGGAACCGACGCTTATCGGGCGGTCATGTTTCTCCATGATTCTTGAGGGAATCTCGGTGCGGTTCTACAATTGAAGTCCGGATCCTTCTCGTTGCGCTGGCTCGTTATAAAAGATCGACAGCGAGGCTTCTTCAGCGTTTCTCTCCTCCAAGGTTCTCTGCGGTCAAGCCAATCATCGATCATGAGGTCTTCTTTGTCTCAGGTGGCAACAGCCAGCGTCCTTCTGGCGTCAGGCGTCAATTCTCTCGCTGTCGCGCATCCTCACTCCTTGCGCAGCGACACGCCTGATGAGTCCCCTCTCAAGATTCCTGGATTGCCTCTGCCGAACGCGACAAAGTCTTACTGGCAGGATCCTCCTCACCGCATCGCCAACCTCCGCACCACCAAGGACTTGCCGACGGAGAAGACATTTGACTATGTCATCATTGGTTCCGGTATCTCAGGTGCCGCCACAGCACACAAGCTGTTGGATCGCGACTCAGGCCTATCAATCCTGATGATCGAAGCGCGAACTGCAGCTTCAGGTGCGACTGGTCGCAACGGAGGTCATTGCAAACCTGGTGACTACAATGGTGTGAAGGCGTGGGTCGAGACATACGGCGAGGACGATGCTCTTCGAATCGCCAACATGGAGCAAGATTGTGTCAACGACGTGCGCGATTTTGTCCGCTCACACAACGTTTCAAGTGATTTCACAGATGTCGAGACCGCAAGTCTGTACTGGACTGATGATTCGTTCAAGACAGCCGTTGAGTCAATTCAGTTCCAGCACGATCTTGAAAAGCGACGACCCAATGACGTCCCAAAGAACAAGAGGACTATCTGGAAGGGTCAGGATGCTCGCGATTACTGGGGATGGCCTGAGATCGTTGGTGCTGTGACCTTCAAAGCTCATACTCAGAACCCATACCATACTGTTTGCGGGATGCTTGAGTACAGTCTTGAGAAGGGTCTCAATCTACAGACAAACACCATGGCGCTGAGCCTCAACCAGCTCGGCAAGAAGACAAAGGCTGGAGCGAAGTGGGAAGTCAAAACGAACCGAGGAACCGTCAAGAGCAAACAAGTCGTCCTCGCTACCAACGGCTTCACCCCTGCTCTCCACCCTGGCATCGCAAGCACCAACTTCACCATGCCCGTCCGCAACCAAGTCTCTGCTGTGACGCCCTCCGCCAACACGACCGACAACAAAGTCTTCCGACGAAGCAATAGCGTGCCTGATCTCCACAGCGGTAACGTCTACATCGCCGCTCAGCCCCCAGGTGCCAAAAACGCAGGCAGTGTTGTAATCGGCGGCTCAACCCAGATGTCTCCTACACGCGAACGGTACATCACCGACGATACAGCCATCAATGATCAGATTGCCTACGTCCTCCATGGCGCAGCGCGCACTGTCTACGGATATGAGAACTGGGGTGGCTCAACGAAGGTTATTCAGGACTGGACGGGTATTGTATGTGAGACACCGGATGGGTTTCCTCTCGTTGGCGAGGTTCCGGCTGAGGATGGACTTTGGGCTATTGTTTGTATGAATGGACATGGGATGGCTTGGGCTTATAGAAGTGCTGAGGCGCTTGTAGATATGATGACTGAGGGGAAGACGCCGAAGTGGTTTCCTGAGCAGTTCAAGGCGCAGCGAGCGTGGGAGGTACAGAGCAACGACGAGCTGTGAAGTATTTAGTAAAAATTACAAATTCAAGAGTCGCTTTCACTTAATATCTAGCAAACATGGGCGAAATAAGTTTGCGGCCTTACCAATAACCATATTGAGAAAGGCCTGTCTCGTGATTACATAATGCGCTTCTTATCATCACGAACCCCAATCTCCAGCCCCTCATCTTCAACTTCAACTTCAACTTCAACTATACGCCTCAAACGCTCCCATTACAACTATGGCGCCACCCGAATTGACGATCAACCCGCCTTTACTAAACTCGGCAACCCCATGGGCCACCGACATCAACGACCTCTTGGCAATCGCTTCATCCCCATCGACAGGCGCTATCACGACCCGCACATCGCTTATCAATGGCTTCGGCCATCAGCATGAGCAGCACCAATATCTCTTCTTCAATCCCGGAACTTTGTCCCCAGATCAAGGCACTTCGTCCAACCAGATCCCGCCAAACGGCCACACAGAAAGTGCTTCAGCGAGTCTGAATAACTTGGGCTACAGCCCCATCACGCTTGATGGGTACCTCGGTTTCTTATCAGAGATTGCTCGTCGACTTCCTGGACTGCAAAAGACTTTTATCGTCAGTGTCACTGGCTCTCCTGTAGACATACAAGAAAGCTATGCTCGCATAGAGGCTGCTTCGAAGACCCTTCCCTTCCCTCTGGCCATGGAGGTCAACTTAAGCTGTCCAAACATCCCTGGCGCTCCGCCGCCTGCGTATGGCGGTGCTGCTCTCAATAAATATCTTGGTCTGCTGCCGAAGAATCCTTCTTTGCCTGTTGGTATCAAGACACCGCCTTACACTCACCACGGACAGTTCGCAACCTTGATTGAAACCTTGCTTCCAAGTGCATCGTCCCTCAGCTTCATCACCGCCACCAACACTCTGGGGTCCTGTCTCATTCTTGAAAACGACAATCTAGGACCCCAATTGCCTGGTACTGGTGTTGGTGGCATGGCCGGTCCGCCACTTCATCCGCTTGCACTGGGTAACGTGTCAACGTTGAGAAAGATGCTCGACCAAGTCCCAGAACTGAGTCATATAAAGATCATCGGGCTTGGTGGAGTCCGTGACGGGGACGGTTATCGAAGGATGAGGAGCGTTGGAGCTTATGCCGTGGCGGTGGGGACTGGTTTCGGGAAGCAAGGACCAGGGGTGTTTGAGAGGATCGAGAGAGATTTGAAGGGGGAGTGGGGAGTGAGTTCATTGAGGGAGAAGCTGTGAGTGGCTAACCCGTAAAGGGGTAGTAGTGCCTGATACTCAGTAACTTTGAGAGACTTGGAAGAGACTGTTCATGTTCACGAGACGCGGCCGGCCATTGTTTGAACTCTTTATCAACGCTTGCATTTAACATCTATAAATCATCTATAACTAAATCTAAACATCTATCCTCCATGTGCCCTTCAAGTAGAGTTGGAGTTATCGGCACAAGACCAAGCAGCAGAACCGCCGCTCACGTTGTAAGAGTCGATGATACCCTTGATGGAACCATAAGTACCACCAACCATGAGGAAAGTACCAAGTACAATAACAAAGATACACCAGCCGACCATCATGGTCCACTTGGTAGTGCGCTGGGACTTGTCCTTGCCCTCAGCCCAGTGGTCGTAGAGCCAGAGGCAGCCAAAGAGCTGCATGCACTGCAGTGTTCCGAGAAGGGCGCCGACGAGGGAGACGAGACCGCCGAAGACGGGGATGCCGGAGGCGATGACGTAGGCGATGATGGCCATGCCGAAGGTGCAGCTGAGCCAGACAGCCCAGTGGGTGAAGCAGTTGGCGGTGAGGTGCTTGGAGCCTCGGAGGAGGCGAACGAATGCGTACTTGGCGGGAACCTTCGAGTTGTCAGCATCAGTTGTCATTTCACAGTGAGGTTGTTGAACTTACGTGAGTGTAGAGGGTAGCAGAGACAATGAGACCAGGAAGAGCCAGACCGTAGCTGACCTTCTTGATGGTCTTTCCAGCAGATCCGAGGGCAGGAGAAGCGACGTAGGTGCCGCAGTAGTAGTAGACAACGATGCCGACAACGATGTAAACGACGGTGACGACGCTCTGGCAAAGGATCAAAGCCTTCTTGTAGTGCTTGGGCTCTCGCATCTCAGCAGCGATAGGGAAGAAAACCGGAGTTCCGCAGTAGGCGAAGATGAAAGCGGCGATGGCAGACATGGCCTCAGCGAAGGTAGGCGTGTTGAAGAGCTTGTAGTCGGACTTCCAGACACCATCCTTGGGGGCAAGATCAGGGCGGTCTTGAACACCAACGGCGATGGTGACGACAAAGACTGTAACTTGTTAGAAATGTTTCTGTAGTAGCTCATAATGAGACTTACTGGATGTGACGAGGGTGACGAGACCAACCCAAGCAAGCCAACTGACTTTATCAAGAGTTCGAATGGAAGCGGTAACAAACGCAACGATACAAGCAACAGCCACGAAAACAGCAGTGCAAGTACCATGCATACTCAAGCTGTTCAAAGCAATCGAAATACCAAGCATAGCAGATCCCGCAATGCAAATCGTAAGAAGCGAGTACGAGATACCATAAAACTCCCTTCCAAAGCGTCCAAACACAAGACCAGCTGCGTCATCGATGCCGTAGACCTCAGGGTGTCGCTGCTTGAACCGTCCGACGATGTAGTCTGACCACGTCGTGATGACGGCGATGCACAGCATGCAGATGATGCCGGGGATGAGACCGAGGGCGTCGAAGGAGGCGGGGATGGACAGGACGCCGAGACCGATTTGGGACTTCATCATCAGAACTGAGGTTCCGAGCCAACCAACCTGCTCTCGTTAGCTGTGTTTTCTGGTGTTGTTGTATATACTGGGTGACGTACGTTTCGGTAGTTGGGACCATCTTCGGTGATTGTTCCAAAGACAGCATCGTTGGTGACGCCGGGTTCGTCACCGTGATGCTTGGTAGGCTCAGGGACCTGATTCTCTGAATCGTAATGGCTCATGATCGCAGTTCTTCCTTTTACAGTTGAACACAAAGATGGATAGACAAAGAGAGAAGGGGAACCCGAGTCTGGGGCACGCTTATATATCTAGAACCCCATTCTCATCTGGGGTATTTGGTTCCTGTTCCCACCCAACTACGTAAAAGAGTTTCGTTGGAACATTTGATCTGCTCTACCCCAAACTGACTCGCATCTCCGTTTATGGATCCCAGTGGATAACGTAAGAAATAGGGGAGTGAGTTCTTTTGATTCACGGACGAGGGCCCCATGGGGGCAGAGTATGCTGAGCGGGCCGAGTTTGTAGCTTATCTCGAACGGGTCAATCATTGACTTCTTCTCTCTCAGCCGAGAAATACCGTCTCGTCAAATTTTTCTGCAGAGTTTGTCCACACTTTTCCCCTTTTATCAGCCCGCACTAGACAAAGTCAGGTTAGCGGTTCCGCTTCTCCAATTCAGCTCGCGGCTATTCTCGCTCCAATTCACGACTCCAACTAAACAAGCACCTTTCACAATCTTGTTGAACCGAAGACATGGACTGTTTGTTCCTGGGGTGAAATCTCGGGGCCCCGGGTGGCAAGGGATGTTTTTTGTACGTAACAGACAGAGGAGGAAACGTGGTCATGGTATGATGGCAGTGTAAGGTGCTTTCTTCCCCAAGTTTTTGAGGGAGAGAGTCAAGTGCTTGGTGCGGAGAAGGCACAGGTTACTCCAAGTTTTTGACGCCATATCCGCTGCTGCTTCTGCTGCTGCTTGCTTGGCTCGGCTTGACATGGGAGATTGTGCAGGCAGACTTCGGCACTTGACGCCGTCTCCACTTGAGGCTGCGGTCGGCCCGAGACTCATTCGCAGAGTCCAGTTCTTACGGCCGCAGAAGAGGGATCATCATCATCATCATGATAATCAGTCTCACTACCAACAAGAATCACAACATTATCTCTCCTCCTTGCCCAGTGAGTAAAGCTCAGTTCATGTTTATCTGACCATCCTTGAGCAAACCCATAAAAGCTATGAACACCCATCATCACCACATGTTTCTCCCATCCCCCTACCAGTGGAGTCACGCCTCAACGCACGCACTTCTAGACCCAACGGCGTTTGTACGTAAAAGAAACCACTTGATACATAATAACGTTGACCACATGTTTTCTTGGCGATTGTCAATGATAAACAGCGCCCCATGGGGAATATGGAGTTGGTCTCCATTGCGACACGTCGTGACAGTCAAGATCTTCAGATCACTACGGAGTCTATTACATTTCCTCGATCATGATGAAGCTTGAATGGTGAAACTGAAAAGAGTAGAAATGTGGCTAGACCAAGCACAGGTTAAGCTTGTATTAGAAGTGAACTAAAATGATCGCCCCTTAAACCCAGGTTTATTGCCTCACCGGACAAACGACCTACCCAACACAGAAAAGTCTGCTGCAGAAAAATAATAAATGTCCCGTATTCTCCGTCGCATCATGTCGGGCTTACCGAGCATGCAACCTCGGGTCCGCAGCCACACACACATGTCGAGTTTTTTTTCCTTCCAGAAATTTTCTCAAGCCGCGCTAGCTGGTCTTCTAGAACAACTTTGGTTCGGGAAATGCCCGCCGTCGTGGCAGGGCGCACTACATGCAAGGGCGCGGACTGATGACGATGTCAGACGGGACGCGACGCTACCCTAGAGAAGACACGTGGAATTGATCAGCAGTGACTGTTTCTGCTGTTCACATGGCTGTTGGTTGCATTCGTGATTGAGACTGAGTTCTGCTTAGAGAGTGATCGGCAGAGCTCATTTCTCTTGGAATGCTAAGCTTTGAACACCGAGCAACACGAAGGATCAGAACGGGTTAACGGAGATAAACGCCGTGTTATAGCAGGGAATTACCCATCCAATCGCATGCCCAGGCTATAAGGCTGATCCAGCTCTTGGCCGTTCTCAAACAGGCAATTACCCATCTTGTCCATTCGTATACAGCGCAAAGGCCAACACTTGTTATTTGGAGTAATAAATCCCTCGAAGCATTGGTAATCAGATAAATTAATTCAGGATCTAGACTCTTGTTGGTAGTTTTTATGTCCATGTTGATAGATATGCTAACAAAATGGGCCGATTTCTCTTCTCCACTCGCGTCCGCGACCGACCCAGAAATGTCGACGCTCTTTTTTTCTCTCCATGAAGGACAAGGATATGGACGGTTGTTATCAATCGTCTAGAATTTGACCTGAAACAGTGCTATCAGTGGTTATTTCCGACTGCAGAGGCATGTCAGACTGGTTGCTTCACCAGCTGCACGGCGCGGTTAGGGCATGTCAGCTTCGGTGAGAAGGAGCAGGAAACGATTGTAGTGAATTATTCGCGATATTGTAGCGCTACACAACTCGTTCCAGCTGCAAGATTGGTGAGATGGACTTTATGACCTTGGTGTATGGCGACGCTTCTTCAGAGTCGTGGATTGATGCTGTTCTCGGGTATCTCGGACCCCGTACCAAAGATTGGGAAAAGGGACAGAGAATTATGGAGATCGAAATGAGTAATTCGGATCCATTGATGGTCCGTGACGAGAATGTCGATCCATGAGGGAGCGCGAAGTGATGTTTCGGAATAGTTGTCCTACCCTAAGCCTACATTGTGAATTCGATCGTGGGCTGAGTAACTATCATGTTGCCGGTTTGCGTGCCGTGGGAGAATTGGCATAGAAACTGATCGAAAAGCCTGAAAATTGGATATCGCGCGTAAAAATGAATCAACGGTCTTTGGCAAAACCGGGATCACTATGACGTCAAGTCAGTTCAACGCTAAACCTGTCACTGTCTCCAGGATGTCAAAACAACGTGCCATTGCAACACAACCTCCAGCTTGACGCTTGAAAGCACCTCAACGTCTACAAATCTACAAAATGAGTGATCTAAAGAAACTAGAAGTAAAGCCTGTACCGAAAGACCATCGATGGATCCTCTTCGTCTCAGGCCCGACAGCATCCGGCAAGACATCAGTCGCCAAATTCATAGCAGAAAAGCTCAATCTCAAATTCGTCGAAGGCGATGATGTCTGTACCCTCCCCCCTCTCCATAAACTCACTAACAATCTCACAGTTCCACCCAAAAACCAACATCGAGAAAATGAGCCACGGCCAACCCCTCACAGACCAGGACCGCTATGGCTGGCTACAAGCTCTCCACGAACACGCAACGCACCATCCCATCGGCCCAGGAACAGAACACCTCGTCGTTACCTGCTCAGCACTTAAGCGCCAATACCGCGACATGCTACGTGAAGGATCCGACAAAGCTGGTGATTTGCGCGTTCACTTCTTGCATCTTGATGCGCCGGAGGAAGTGCTCACGAAGCGTGCTGCGGAGAGGAAGGGGCATTTTGCGGGACCGGCGCTTGTGCATAGTCAGTTTGAGGTTTTGGAGAGGCCGACAGAGGATGAGAAGGATGTTTTGATCGTTAGTGTTGATCAGTCGGTTGAGGATGTTCAGAGGGAGGCGTTGGAGAGGGTGAAGGAGTTGTTGGATGATGACCCCGAGTAGTCGGATCACGGAGGCTGAGAGGAGTTGAACACATGCTGGCATCCAACTTTCAGCAGGAAATCTCGACAATATGACCTGAGAGCACTTCTAGTTTCTGGAGTCTTGAGCTTTGCATTTGCAAACTCTCCCAGAAGTCCGAGACAATACAACCCCTCCACCTGATATTCTACAAATTAAAATAAATCAAAGGGGTGACAACAAGCTTTCAAACTCTCTGCTAAGTGGATGCATATTGGCAAGAGCTATTGAAACTCGGATTGCTGTCAAGTCTCACAACCTCAACCTGCAGTGCGATTCAACCAACACCTTACCTCAGTTCCAACCGCCACTTCCCCAAGGCAGTTCCCAGAGAAAATACTTCATCATACATTAAAAAAAAACTTCAATTCATCTTGATATCATACCGGGCCTGATGCACCCATCACTAGGCGCCAGAAACAAAGGGCGGTTGGTCATGTCGTTTTGTGATGGCTGCACCACGCGCGATACGATATAAAGGCGGATTGAAGTTTGGCAAAAAGTTACATACAACAGCGGGGATTCGCTGGTCGTCACCGACCCAACTACTAATCCGCCGGTTAGTGGCTTGACTATGGGAGAGCAGACGGGATCCCGTATTTTCCACTACCTATGGTCGTATGTGACAGTTGTGCTGTAGTATCAGCTCATATCCTAGAGCGGAACAGATGCCCTGCGCTGTCGCGTATCTTCAACTCCCGCCGTTTGATGACAGAACCGTTGTCGCCAAAGCAAAAGCTTGTACCTCTGACGTTCTTTGTCGTTTGCTGTATGAGCTCTTATACTAGAATCAGAAGTAAAATGATTATTTTTAAGGCAGAGAACAATCTGTTATTAAAAGGATGCCATGAAGCACTTGCGTTGGCAAATGCATCCCAACCGTATGAACGAGATTGTTGCAAGCGAGTTGATGCGTGCAGTGCAGGGAGATCAGTGGAGCCACTGGCTGTGGGACGCTAGAAACTGTCAGGAATTGGCTTTGCGCCCGAAACCTGCACCAATTAGAACACAGGTTTCGTGGTCTAACGGTTATGACTGCGGATTCTGATTCCGCCAGCGAGGGTTCGACTCCCTCCGAGACCTTCCTTTTGCTCTTTCGTACAATGTTCCCTTTTTGCATTTCATCATTGTATTCTATGAATATCCAAGCAGATCAACTCGATCTGGTTTCTGACCTGGAGTATTTGAAAACTTAAGCACGATCTGGCATATTTGCCATTCCTCTCAATTAACAATGACAAACGCAGGGACAAGGTTAACTGGATGTCTGATCTGGCGAGGTTACTCTTTCTTGACAGATATCTTAGAGTTAACCTAGTTAGAGTCTGATGCAGATTCAGAAGATCCGGTCTCCGGGGCACCGAGAGGGAAGAAGGAAATAACAGGACAGTGCATTCAGATAAGTATCAGCATGATTTACCCAAAAGTACTTCAATAATCTTCAGTAATGGTTAAATCCGGATATGGTTAGACAAAGGGCTTACCAGCCATCCTACAACCTCCAGGAAGGACATCCTTCGGCGATTTAAGAAGGCTTACTTTAGACACTCTCGACTGTTGACACACGGGCGACTACTCATTACCTGTAATTTGATTAGGACTTATCAAGAACAGACCCTGTATGGTTCGCTTCCTTGATTGTTCCTGGAGAACACTGGTACTGGTTGGAGTCGCCAAGAATCGAGAACAAAGCCAGGCCGTTCCCCTATCTTGCAATCGAGAGTTATGGCTGAATCCAGATCAGTGCAGAAAACCGAGTTCTCCTTTCATTGCTTTAGCTCCTGTACCTTTAAAACTGGGAAAAGTGCTTCTAGTCTAGACTTGTTGTCTCAGAAATAAGGTCCGAGACAAGGAGGAGAAGTAATGGCGGATGTTCTTTGCCTGTCAAAGATCAACCACCTGAACGGACTGCAACAGTTGAAGAAACCGATCAAAGAGATATAACTGAAAAAACAGACAGGAGTTGCGGCAACAGCTATTCAAATTGCTATATTACATTTGCCCCAAACACGAAGACTCTAATCCTTTGAACTTTCTTCACTTGCTGATTCTCTTTGCAAAAAGAGCCTCTTCCCGGTATTCCAGATCTACCATCTCTCAACTACTCAATTCTTGCATTAAACAGTTTCGGACGTTTTCATGAAGATGACCGACTTGGTATGTCGTTGACTGGCTTCCCTATAGAGAATTGTTTCCAAAACCTAGCGTCTCGAACAAAAGCCTGTAGTAGCTATTATGATGCTTAGTGCCAAGAATAACTTTTAGCATGCGGTGAGAAGCCAAGAATGCAAAACAAGAATATCCAAGAAAACCCAACATACACGCAACAAGGCGATAAAACGATCCACAAATACCCTTATCTGAGGAATTCCGACCTGGAACAATCCAAATTTTCATCCTTGCCTCCAAGGAATACGTAGCATTGAGCACCTCATTCGGCCAACCATGCTTCCCAGAACAGAAAGATCCAGGAACATCACACCCTCAAAGGGGCAACATTCTCGACCTCGAGATCGCGACCCAATTTAAGCGGTTGACAGGCCCGCAATTAAGAGATTTTAGCGGCGAAACTGAGCGGTTCAAGAGTCCACACTTGGAGAGAAACCTCCGGCTGACGGTAGAGTGGAGGACAAACGTCATTATTATAACAGCAGCTTCACTTGTATCTAAATCATATAAAAGTTCTCAATCCGGATTTTACTGTGAAAAATGAGCAAGAATCTACTGATTTTGAGCGTTTACCATGACTGGGCATCAGGAACAGAATCATGATTATTTTTCGAAACCTGCAACACCCTCTACGCCGGGACAGGTGCATCTTGGGAATGTCGCGAGCAGAATCCCCAGCACTATCTCGGACCGAGAAGGACAACCTGATCGTGCAAAGTCGACACATTCAAGACGACGTGGACTTCATGGATTGCCGTCCAGCTTCATATCGCGAATGAGCAAGCGACCCATCAGCTCAAGGCGCTTCACGAGAATGTCCAGCGGGCACAGTACAGCGCGCCCTACAGTACAACACCATGCATCTCAATATCATGAGTATGCCCCTGCCGAAGAGGGCTACTATGAAGAGAACCCTTGGTTCGGCGAGGCAGGCAAGAAGCCCATCTTTAGTCTTGGAAAGCCCCTTCCCCACCGTGTTCGTCGCAAGGTGGTGAAGCCGATCAGACCAGATGGAAAAGTCGACGAGGAAATGGCCATCGTCAAAGAGGAATCTGAAGATACACCCGCCGGTTACGCCTCGCGCACCACTTCAGGCCAACCATACCGAATGCACACTCAAACCAGCATTGCATCACGCGACGTGCAGAACCAGCAGAGTCGAACAACAGCAGCTGGCGTTGCGCACAACGAGAAGCGCAACGATGCAGGCCAGCCAGTATTTGACTACGTCCCTGGTGAAGCAACGCCCGCAGCAACACCTTCGCATCGCGACCCTGCATCAAGAGTTGCTTCTCATCAACAGAGCAACAATCATCCAGACTACAAGATTGACAGCGAACCTTTGGGCCATCAGGAGAAGCCGGAGGTTGAAGCTGGTGAGACGGATCCGAATGAGATGAGGAACTGGTGGGCGAGGATACGAGCGAAGCACCCTGAGCCACTTGCTGAGTTCCTTGCTACTTCTGTTGCCATCTTCCTAGGCCTCACTGGTACCTTGTCTGTGAATCTCTCGGCGAAGCAATCACAGCCTTATGGAACTTACGAGACTTCTTGTTGGGCATGGGGCTTCGCATGGATGTTTGGCATTTACCTCGGCGGCGGTGTCTCAGGCGCACACATGAACCCAGCCATTTCCATCTCACTGTCACTATTTCGTGGTTTTCCATGGCGGCAGTGTTTCATCTACATCCTCGCCCAATTCATCGCCAGCATCGTCGCCGGAGCATTAGCGTATGGAATCTACGCCGACTCAATCCACTACGTCGACCCCGAAATGGACGGCATGTCAAAAACATTCTTCTCAACACCTCGAGAATGGGTTTCCCTCAAATCTGCGTTCTTCAATCAAGTCGTCGGCAGCGCCATCATGATGATCGCAGTCTTTGCACTAGGTGATGACCAGAACAACCCACCCGGCGCTGGCATGCATGCTCTGGTACTTGGCTTTCTGGTGACGACCCTCAAGTTCACCCTTGGATACAACATTGGATCTGCGTTGAATCCTGCCTCTGATTTTGGACCGAGAGTTGTTGCGTATGCGGTTGGGTATCGCGAGTCGAATGTGTTTCACAGCGGATGGTGGTTCTACGGGCCTTGGGCAGCGACGCTGATAGGGTCTGTGGTTGGATGTGCGCTATACGATGGGTTTGTGTTTGTTGGGAGTGAGAGTCCGATTAACTTTCGGTTTAGCAAGGAGATTAAGAACAGGGCCAATAAGTTATTGAAAGATTAGAGTCGCTATAGATACATGCCATGTTTCATTCCCATCAACTGCCACGTCCACTTCAGACTGCACGTTCGTCCCCCATCCGCCATCTGTTAGATCCCGATCTCTACCAATACAATTCGATGCACGTAGCTGAATGAAGTACCCAGTATCAGACACCTCCCATGGCGCCAGCACTGCTCTTACAATCCGCGTCCTCCCCATTCCTGAACTCGTACACTCTACCCTCATGCTCATCCTCAACGAGCCAAGCTCTGATCTTATGATCCCTTCTACAACCTTTCAAGCTCACGCTCTTCGTAGCGACTGCAATTGACGAAAACGTAACCTCCCGCAACTCCTCAACCCCATCCTGCCTCATAGCTCTCATTCCGTACGCCACGCCGATAGCGACAATGACAAACGAAACAGCATACACACTGACAAGAATATGTCTCCGATAAAAGAAGAACCCCGCCGTGGTTCTTCTGATGCAGGGATATTCCGTCCCATTCTTCATAGGTCGTGTTCCAGACGGTTCATCCGGATTCGCTGCCCACGACACCATAAGCAACTGCGTATCTGATAACAAAGAAATTATCAAATTCTCGTACAACCTCTGTATTTGGTTCTCAAAATTAGGGACAGGCAGAAACTCATGCCGCCCGACCAACTTGGACGTCATGATCTCGGTACTCTTCCCTTTATCGGGCAGCGACAAGCCTCCATGCAGCAATTGTCGTAACTTTAGCCCTAGCGAGTGAAACGCTGCAATGCGTTGATGATTCCTCCAGTCTTTGGGATACACGTAGTTCTCTTGCGGTTCCGCGACAGTCTTGTCCAACGTCCCGTCGTCAGCTGAGTCGTCCACGTATGTCGTATTGATGACCTTGTGCAGATACTCCCGATTCGTAACGTTGTACGACTGGAAGCCCCGCGTGTATGTCAGGTTGACTGTGTAGTTGACCTCCCAGTGCTCGCAAGCCGAAATAATGGGGGTGAAGTCTGTGTCCCATCCTTTTTGGCTGCTGTTTTCGGCGTGTCTGACCAGTACGTCGTCGACGGTGACGTAGCCTAGCCATACGATTGGCTCCGTTCTGAAAGCGCCGAGATTCTTGGGGAACGGAAGTGTCTGCAATGGTCGATTGAAGTATCTCTCGTGTTCGATCTGGAGTTCAGAGTAGTCTCCAATGTCGGCAACACAGTTGTAAGTATTCCATCCCTCGGGAATCATCCTACTCATGTTGAACGGGGCATCCATGCCGTTGAATTGCTTGACTGTCGAGTTGGTGCCGTTGGCGAGCTGCTCACACTTGTATCCAGGGCCAGTGAAGTATATTACCGTTGAGCAGTCATACCCTTCCCCACAGATCTCATCAGCGACTTCGTCTCGCTGCAGAGCCTGTCCCCCTGTCAGAACTCTGGACGCAATCTCTTCGAGGAAAGCACTTGGGCTGATCCAAAAGTCAAAGACATCAGGGCCATCCTCATCTGGCAAGGTATCGTTGTACCATGATATTCTGCCACCTTGCAGTATCTCATCTCCTTCTGCCTTTCTCAGGTGCGTCCACTTCTTCTTCGCCTCGTGGTCAAAGTTGAGGGTCCGGACATTATAGCATGTCCTATCAACTTGGTTGTCGACGTTTAGAGTCGCCGAGGTGAAGATCACCACGAGTGGCGATATCCACATGTAAAGAGCGAGAAGCATTGCAAACCATGACTTCTTCCATGCCTCAGTGTTGAGGAGTTCAATGGCGTTGTGTGCCGCACCAAAGAGAGAGTCAACTGCATGCACGGAGAAGTCCCGATGCGCGACAGACGTCCAGGCAATTTGTTGGTAAGCGAGAGAGACTGCAATAGCAGAGTTTGCCTTTGAGATAAAGGCGAGAGACTGTCCAAGCCTAAGCCACCAGATTTGATTCTTTGCTTCTTTGCCAGAAAGGCACTTGTTGAGCGTGTCGTGGCCAACAGCTGCTGCGATGCCGAAGACGAGACATGCGACCATTAGCCATCTGCTCCTGAGAATATTCGACCAAGTTGAGGCGCAGTGAGATTCGATAGCTGTGATCGCTTTATCGGGTTCTTTATCGGGGTTTAGAAGACTCGTCTCGCTGGTAGTTGTGCCCTGCCAGGCTGGAGGAACCGCAGAGTGGAGCAACGGAGAGTGCTGAATGGAGCTGCCTTCGGATGGAGACCAGGTTGATGCTGATCTGAGGTCTTTGTTCTGGTAGGATTCTGGTGGGAGAGAGACATCATTCTCCATTTTGATCGAAACTCGACCTGGTCGACGAGCTGAAGAGGAAAGATCTACGTGGACATCGGATGTTCATTGAGTGTGATCAAGACCCAGAAGAAAATTTAAATGACATTTTGGTAAGCTAGTGGCTACGCGTCGTAGCTTCCAGTATACCAGGTCAGGGCTGATTCGTACGGACTGTATACCCAACTCAACAGAGAACTTCGGCCCTTTTGATCTGACGTGCAGATGAATACGAAAGTGACGGAATGTAAGGATGGCAGTTCATGGAACACAGCAGGAATAGGTTGCTGACTGGGCGCGGAAACGTCTTCGACAAACGTTGTTGCATCTATTCTTAGGGGGCATGGGTTACACAGAACGGTTGGCAAGGCATTGAGCCCCCCGACACGCTCTTCTTCCCCATGAAATACGCCCAGCTTCGTATGATATAGAGTTACACGACCCTTCGTGCGACTTGAGATAAGAGCATCAGCACGGTCTACGTAAGGGAGGCCTGCCAACCGATGCTACAGCCTCAATAAGGCATTATTGTATCAGTTGAGCATATTTCTTTCTCCAAGACGCATCACTTGCGCCTCGACGCCAACACAGTCTGACTCGGCGGTGCCTTGGAATGGTCAAAACTCACAGTCAACTTCTTCAACTTTTCCTCCAGTCTCTTCGATATCTCTTCATCAACATTTGCCCACATACCTGTCATCTGTCAGTTCAGTTCCACAAGACACTTGTAATACACCTTGCGACTTACGAATTGTTGCCTCCTGAACTTCGGGAAGTGCCTTGTTGACGTGACCAGACAGGTTGTTCAAAAAGACTTCATCGTCCCCATTATCCTTGAAGATCTTCCACAAATTGCGAGGCTGCTCCCAGTCTTCGTCTTCGACGTCGGAGGAGTAGGCTTGGACTCTGCCAACCCATTCGCTGTGTGCGACGTCGGCGGAACCACTTTTGACCTTGCGAAACGAGGAGCGAACTGTACTTATTAGCATTTCCTTTCAGGCTCAAGTTACCAAATGTCACTTACCATAATCAGGGTCCGAGCCATAATTCCCGTCAAGACGCATCGGTCCATCTCTCTGATATGGTGAGTAGGCGTCCAGAGGTCGATTGCATGGAAGTTGCTGGTAGTTTGGACCAACACGATAGCGTGCAGCATCGGGATAACTAAACATTCTAGCATGCAGCATGATATCAGCTGAGGGAGCGATGCCAGGAATGAGTGTAGAAGGCGAGAAGGCTGCTTGTTCAATATCGTGGAAGTGGTTATCCGGGTTCTTCTTCAATACAAGCTTTCCGACCGGAATAAGAGGGTAGTCCTTGTGAGGCCAGATTTTGGTGATATCGAAGATGTTCCACCGGTATGTCTCCGCCTCTTTGGGATCCATGACCTGAAGATACATCGTCCATGTCGGGTAGTCACCTCTCTCAATAGAGTTGTACATATCCTTAACATGATAATCCGGCTCTTCGCCTGCAAGACGCACAGCATCCTCTTGTGAAAGATTCTTGATGCCGTCGTCAGGCTTGAAGTGAATCTTGACGTACTTGAAAGATCCATCTTCAGGCTTACCGAATTTGAACGTATGGTTTCCAAAGCCGTTTACATTCCTCAGAGACTGTGGTACACCGCGCGGACCAAACAGTTGCATCAGACAGTGAGCGCCTTCTTGGTTGTTGTTGTGAAAGTCCCAAAACATACTCGCATCAGCGACGGCAGTCTGCGGGTGACGTTTATGAGATCTGTTCAACGAAGGGAACTTTGCCGGATCACGAATGAAGAAAACAGGCAAGTCGTTCCCGACAAAATCCCAGTTCCCTTCCTCGGTCTTCATCTTGAGAGCGAAGCCTCTGATGTCACGGAGGGTGTCGGACGATCCCTTTTCCCCAGCAACGGTGGACAGACGGGCAAGGACTTGGGTCTGCTTGCCGATGCGACGAAAAGGCGCTGCTGAGCACCAGTCTGTGATATCATGGGTGCACTCGAAGTAGCCCCAAGCTCCAGCTGCTTTGGCATGAACAACACTGATATCATCATCATTTGTTAAGACTATCTATCAAGGAAGGCCAAGGAGACTTACCGCTCAGGAATACGCTCTCGAGGAAAGTGAGCAAGCGTCTCGATCAATTGCGTGTCTGCTAACAATGCGAGACCGCCACCTCGAACTTTTGGTCCGCGAAGAACGACAGATGAGGTTGGGTCCTCGACGGGCTTGCCCTCAGCGAGAGTATAAACGGGTACTTCATTCGACTACCAAGGTTAGCCTGGAAGCGTTTTTGACTTAGAAGACATTTCACACTCACTTCAGACATTTTTCTTTCACTGACAAATGTTTCGGCGTCGATTGGCCCTTCGAATGCCAGTCGCTCTCCTTATATCCGAGACGTCAGCTCCACAGTCGAATAGTGACGTGATTATTATCAGCATGCGACTCGAGTCAAAGGCGTCATAGACAACACTTTATGACAGAATTGTGAGCACCGAGATACTCAACCCAGCGATTCTTGCCCTATTCGCTTAAAGTACCGGAGTTCTTGCCGCGCGGTACTGCGTGGTGGCATTGAAGCCAGAGAACAGATTGGGCTGGAGAGGCCTTGGGAAACAAGAAGAGACCAGACACTAAAATTGGTTGGACTATTTGCCCTCAACTATCAGATCATAGCCAAGCCTGGACTTTGAGTGTCTTGAAGTCTATAATCTAGATCAAACAGATGGTCTAATCATCAACATCCCTCGGTTCAACATTTGCAACCTCCTTCTCATACTCCTCCAAACTCATGGGCACAAACTCCGTCGGTCTCGTAATAGGCATAAACCCCTGGCCATGCTCATCAAACTCCCTCAATCTCTTCCTCGTAGCCTCCCTCTTCGCATTCACACTATAAATTTTCACTCGATGACAGCTACTCGTCACATGCAAGCTCCAATTCCAACTGTGTCGAACTTCCATGGGCTGCGTGTTCAAACTATTGTCCCAGCAGCGAACAACTAGTTCGGTCCAGCCTTCGTGGTCGCAGGGGACTTTACCGGTGAAGGTGCGCCAGGCGAATTTGTGCTTGGGGGAGAGGTTCTCGATGGGTACGGCGTACCATACGTAGCCGCCGTCGGAGGAGATTTCTACGCGTTCGGGCCAGCGACCTCCGCCTGAGTAGGCCCAGCCTTGAAGAGTCAGTAACTTCTTGGGATCATGTGATCGAGAGACTTACCTTTGACTTCGATATCGCCATCGTGAACAATAACTTCCTTGTTCCAAGGAGACATGATGGCGCTGCTCACTGGCATCTCCTGGATCTGGATACCCACTAAAAACAGTCAGTGTCGGATTCAAGGAGTGAAGAAAGTGAGACTCACTGGTTGGAAGCTGATTATGCTTTCCAGTCTGCTGCTGAAAATACAAATACTCTCTGCTCTGTACCGGCGCAAGACTCGGTTTCTCAATCGCCTTGATCCGATAAAGCCACTTACAACTCCTCGCCCCAATATACCCAAAAACAACAGCCCGCAACGGGAAACCATGAATCTTCGGCAATGGCTTGTCATTCATCTCCCAAGCCAACATGACCTCGTTGGCCTTGACCTTTGACCATGGCACCGACACAACGTAGTTCATGCACTGGCCTCCTTTAAAATACGTATCCGCGCCGTAAAGTTCAAGATGCTTGGCGCCGTCTTTCAAGCCGCCGCAGTACTTAATGACTTTCTTGAGACTGATGCCTGTCCATTTCGCTGTACCTATGGCGCCTTCGGCCCAGGGGGCGTTGATCATCTCGTCGCCTTCACCGGGATACTCGACGATTTGCTCGAAGCGCCGGGTACCGCTGCACTGAATGGTCACGAGTTTGCTGACTCTTGGGAAAAGCGATTCGTTCTGTAAGTCTGCAAGGGTGAGTGTCTTGGGGTTGTTGACGAGCCCATCGAGTCGAATGTCGTAGGCACTTGCTTCGATGTCAGGAATGCCGCCGTGATTGCGAACGAAATGAAGCTCGTTTGGCATGATGTAGTCTTTGGTCAGGAGGCTTTTGGGTGCCTCGCCGTTGTAAGGAAATTCGAGGAGATGAAGCATTTCTGGGTGTTTTTCCTGGGAACTCTTGTCAGTGGTCCCTCGAAACCCAAGCGCTTGGAGGGCTACTTACCTTGAGAACAGTCTCCCAACTGATCTGGGGCACCTGATCCAGAACTCCCCCGATAGCTTTATGCCATAACTTCCATCGCTTACCCTCAAGAACAGGGTTTGTTGCCGGAAGAGGCTCCAGCTGGAACTCAGGAGGAGGGGGAAATGTGAAGCGCGAAAAGCGCTGGTGAGCCTTGGCCTTCTTCTCAGGGTAGTCTTCCCACTCAACATAACCCTTCCAACCGGGCCGCTCATCTTGAACGTCGAGATCCGGGTCATCAGGGATATCAGGACCCTTGAGTTCTTCGTGGTCACTTGGATTGAGCCGGTGAGGCTCTGTGTTGATCTGGATGCTGCTCTGGTTACGAATGCCCAGACGAGCGGGCTCGAGGCCTTGCTCTAGCTTCCACTCATCTGGAGCCTGTTTGTGAGTTTGTCGGTAGGGAATATCGGGCTGCATTTTGAATCACGGTTAATTCAAGGAAGGAAAAGGAACAAGTGATTTTGTGACGAGTTTTCTTGGTTGCGCGACATGGTTATAACCTTGATGCGATCACAATTGTGTATGTAGGTCGCATTCTAGAAAATCTTGGGCGGAGACGATAGTGACGCCAAGAATCGGTGATAAAATCGTCACCAGCTCAGATCAATACCCACAATGCAACCTGAATTCAAGTTTTAGTGGCGGGAATACGGCTGCGCATCTTATTGATCGAGCGATGTAACGGTTTATCGCAGCGTTTTAACGCATCGACTCCGGCTGACAAATTTGTGCTTCGGGGATATACCCCAGTTGCAGAGTCATTGACGTCGTTGATATGCCGACATTCCGCAAAACCCCAGTTCAATGTAGCAACCATAATTGTAATAATAGATCTATATCGCTTTCAATGTCAACTGATAAGAAATTGGCGTAAAGCTCATCGCCTTTGTTTGCGACCTCGGCGTTTTGTCTAGCGCTCTCTGGGGTCGCTACACCAAGGGCCGCGCCCGAGACAGTCTTTTGACGGCGTGCCCCGAACCTCACTGAGACGAAACAAAATCTATAAAAAGAATTTACTCACATGTCCCTCACCAAAATTGCCAACCGTCCAGACCAATCCTCGCCGTGGCGAACCCCGAAACCAGTGAAGATCCCGCCCGCTTTAAACCCTCTCACATTCCTGTCAAGCACGCTACGCAACCGACCAGCCACAGCAGAATTCCGATCTTTTTCCAAAACCGGGATTTGAGGAATGCGATTTTCAGGGACGGGACCTTGCATTTTTCTTGTAACGCGTGGCGCTGGGGGAATGCAGGAACGGATTATGGGTTGGCGTAACGGTTAACGGCAGCATTGGTCTAAAGACTTTACTTTCCGAGAGAATTTTGAGAGCATTAAAGATATTTGTTGATGGCAATTGATGTTTTTGGTATAGTTCATTGTTGATAGGTCAACGGTGAGTTTGTTCCGAAAGTCTATTGAACACTGTGACTGTTCATCGCACAATCTGCTTTGTGATCGCTTCAATTGTTCGACACCAAAGGCCCTTGATCACGGCACATGCATTACCCTACAATCGATCTCTCAATTGACTGTGAATGTTTCCCTGCTGTTCTGAAACACTGTAGAAGGTCCCGCGGTCATCCCGTGGTATTCCCAGCCCTGGCGGCCATTGTCACTGACGCATGTCTCACATCCAGCCATCTGAATCAATGTGTTCGCCAGCAAAACACCACTCCAACTACGTAAAATCAGAGCCTAATGCTAATACCTATTATCTAATTCCGAGTTTCGAATTGTAAAAACTTCACTTCCAGCCATTCTGAGCAACTCACTGCATCAAAAAGTCTTATCCCTTCATCCCCCGTGATGCAAACTCGCCCATCACCGTGTCTCAATCACGCAACATATGACCAATTCCCAACCACTTTGAAACTTGTGCTCCCACTGAGTTACTCACTGAATAACTTACTGTACTACAGTGATGCACACTGAAGATTTGCTGCGGCTGGTGTTGAGGCTGGTTTTGTCTCCCCTTCACATCCCTTGGAGGGAGCACGTTCTAGCCCGCCGCACTAACACGAACCCGCAATCCTCCCTAGTTCTCGACTGACCTCTCAACCTTGGCACGTCAAAACCAATATTGCACGTCCTCAAAAATGTATAAAACTAATCGAAAGCCTCACCGTTTTCCCACCGATTCATTCTCATCACACATTCTTCTACATACATAACAACAGCCTCTTGGCTTTTTCCCTTTCCTTCTCTCCCCCCTTCAAACACCCAAACTCTCCTTCTCATCATGAAGCTCTTCAACGCCTTCGCTACAGCGCTCGGTCTAGCTGGTCTAGCCCAAGCCCACATGGAGATGACATATCCCGCCCCCTTCAAGAGTAAATACAACCCCTACGCCGGACAGGACATCGACTACAGCATGACCTCGCCTCTCAACGCCGACGGAAGCAACTTTCCCTGCAAGGGATACAACTCTCTCTACGGCACCGCCGAAGGTGCACCGACCGCTACGTGGCAGGCTGGAAAGTCGTACAGCATCAGCATCGCTGGCGGTGCTGATCACGGCGGCGGCAGCTGTCAGGTCTCACTCTCTTTTGATCGCGGCAAGACTTGGGTCGTTCTCCAATCGTGGATTGGAAACTGCCCCAAGGCGCCGACTTCGAACTTTCAGTTTACTCTCCCGGCTGATACACCAACTGGAGAGGCTATTTTCGCTTGGAGTTGGTTTAACAGGATTGGAAACCGCGAGATGTACATGAACTGCGCGGCTATCACGGTCACGGCTGGAAGTGGAACAGTAAAGACAGCACTTAAGAATCGGCCTGCTATGTTTGTCGCCAACGTCGGAAATGGATGCAAAACTACCGAGATGGTCGACCTCATGTTTCCTAAGCCGGGACCCAATGTTGACAACACTTCGACCAACACTGGACCGCCGGTCGGCCAGTGTGCTGCTTTAGCAGTACCCTATATTCCCTCCGGCTCTGGTCCTTCTTCTCCGACAAAGACAACTACTACAAAGAAGCCGACTACGACAAAGGCACCAGTGAAGTCTACAGCGTAAGCCGCCTTCTCTCTTTGCTTGATCTCGCTAACATGTTTCACAGCCCCGGCGGTGTTTTCATCACTGTTCCTTCAACCACCAAGAAGACGACGGCCAAGACGACGCTCAAGTCAACAACCCGCAAGACAAGCACGAGTACATCGATCAAGCCTGCGCCAACCAAACCCGCCGCCGGTGTCATCACCCCCGGTACAGCTTGCACGCCCGAGGGTTACTGGAACTGCATCAAGACAGGAACGGCCTTCCAGCGATGCGCTTCAGGTACTTGGTCAGTCGCGATGGCTGTTGCGCCAGGAACAAGATGTGTTCCTGGGCAGAGCATGACTTTCACTATCGAGTATGCCTGATTATGATTTGCACTCTTTCTTTTGCAATGCAGTGTTTCTTATGTTTGATACCTAGAGTAGAGGATAGATAATGAGCTTCCGAAATCAAAATGCAATCACTTTCCTTAATCAGCCTGAATGCATCACAAGTCCCACTGTGCTAAAACCTCCGTTGTCAAGGGTTCTGCGCCATTTTCCGCGCGCGATGGATGCGGGGCTTGAAAATCACCCGAGTCCACCTTTCCTCAACACTATTACGCTTCCCGCCGCGGAATATTCGGGTAGTAACGCTAAAACTTCAATTCCTTGAATCATGGTGGAACCAGTGACTACGACTCAGGGACCGATTGAGCCTATCGCCGCGCATGAGCGGGCGGAGGAGGAGGATGAGTTTGAGACGTCGGATTTCGACTCGGCGACTTTGTCGTCTAGTTCGACGAGTTTGAAAACGAGTATTTATCAGCATGCTTTTGAGAATGGAAGACGGGTGAGTTGGACGGCTTGGCGTCTGAGAAATATGCTGATTTGGGATAGTATCATCAATATCGTCATGGAACGTGAGGAACCCGAAAGGGTAGGTTTGATGGATGGCTGATATGGACAGGTATCCGATCCCTAATGACGATGCGGAGCAGAACCGCGACGACATGAAGCACGCCATGATGTTGGAGCTCACCAAGTACGAACAACTCATTGGATTACGCGGCGATCAAGAGACTGACGTGCATTTCAAGTGGCAACCTGTTCTTTTCGCCCATCGTGGAAAACCCTCAGAAGATTATTGATCTCGCAACCGGAACTGGTATCTGGGCCATCGACAGTAAGTCAGACCGCTCTTTCGCAAGACCCCAAGACTCACCTACCAAGTCGCCGACAAATTTCCCAGCGCATCCGTAGTAGGAGTCGACCTCAGTCCCATCCAACCGTCATGGGTCCCCCCGAATCTCAAGTTTCTCGTCGACGACATCGAAGACGAATGGATGCACGGCGGAGACTTTGACTTTGTGCATATGCGTTGCATCAGCCCCTGGCTGAAGGACGAAGTCAAGGTTCTTCGTCAAGCACACGAGTACGTTCACCCCTCTCCCCATCTGTATTCTCATCTCATATAGAACAGCCACATGAAACCTGGTGCTTGGATCGAAATCCAAGAACTCGATGCCCGCGCCAACTGCGACGACGGCTCCCTAGCCACCGACGCCCCTCTTGCCAAATTCTTCGACACCGCTGAACAAGCCGTAGCCAGCTTCGGCATGAAGTTCCGCGCGGGCGAGAACTTGCGTGAACCTCTTGAAAAAGCTGGCTACACTAATGTATCCTGCAAGGTCCTTAAAGTCCCTATTGGAACATGGGCAAAGGTAAGCGCTGTCACCAGTTGACCTGGACAAGCTGACCCTCTGTAGGACAAGAAACTTCGCCTTATTGGATTGTACCTCAAGACCGCTGTCAGCGACATGTTTGGTGCCATGGCTGCTAAACCCCTGCGCAAGATCTTGGGGCCTGAAGAGATAGAGGTCTTCCTGGCTGATGCGAGAAAGGATTTGAATAATGTCAATATCCATTCTTACGAAAAGTACTACTTCTGGATGGGACAGAAGGCCGCAGAGTAAAAGATCGGATATTTACTTGTCAATAAATGCCTTGGGTGGAGTTCTCTTGCTATGTCAGTTTTTACTCACGCGTGCTTTAGGGTTATCACGGCATAGGACTTGAGCGATATCTCGTTTTCATGTCGCCTAGAGCTGCTGCAGGACGTTTGAGATACCAAGAATTGCATATCATTGTAGTATATCCTGCATGGCGATTGGTTCATGTTGTTGGGAGCTTTCAGCCTCACGCCATGCCAAAACCCCGCACCTCACTCGCCTGGGATACCTTTTGATTTTGTCGTCAATGCCCAACAACTAGACATGAACGCGTAACTGGCCCAGGTAAAAGGCGCAGAGCAGGTGTCAGCTACATTTCTAAGGGATAAGCGGGCAACATCCAGTCATCATGGCCCATATACACTGCGAACATACCTCCTCTTCATCATTTCTACCATAGAGACAGAAGCGCCTGGAGCCTACTAAAAGGAGCTTTATTATTTCGTAGCTCTCTCAAAGAAAGAAATGGACCGCTTGACAGGCAACAACGGAAGGATAGGGTTCGCCTTGGTCCCAGTGGAACGCAATTTTAAGGGGTATGCGATATTGCACTTCAAGGAGACTCATGTTGGAAATATCTTCATAACCCAGAAGCAGAAACCTCAGCCCAAGGCGAGACAACACATTACCTCCCTTTGCACAACTACCAGGTTATACGACTGATGGTGATAGAAGAAGGATCAGATGGTCCTGAAGACTCATTTACAGTCGCCACGGGGTTTATGCAGCTCACAAAGGAATGGCAACAAGCTTCTCCGGATGCCTCGTATCATATCACGACGTATGAGACTGGGTGGCCAGTTAAGGTCACAAGACTGATTAGGGTTGGGGAAGAAGACGCGAAGAAATGCGGTAAGTCTTTGACGAATTGTATAGGGTATAAACTTCTTTTAACTCAATCAGCTTGCATTACATGCAATACATATGCTCGACAACGGCCAAACGGCGGTTCCTCAGACTTCTATTCCGCAAAACAAATCATGATAGAACTCGAGCTGCTGGATCCCTTTCACATTACCGTTCGTTCTGATGATAACTGGAAGCAAACATTCCTTCTGCAGTTCCACCATGCATGCCTAAACCTCTTTATCAGATTCCTCAACATCTTGGAAACAGACGACATCGACCACGCAGATGATCCAGCCACAAACCCCAGCAAAGCCGAGCTTCGGCAGTGGAACTTGAAGGGTGGTAACCCTAGATAGCGCAGGCAGCTAATAAGACTCCATTCACGCGAGAATTTGAAGACAATCATCAAGCGATCGTACGAATATCGAGACGTTGCAGAGATGGGCCGTAAATTGATATCCACCACGGAATCTCTGATTGATGTTGTGAGGTCGATATCTCCGGTCGTTGACACACCACTTCATACGAACAAATTCATGGCCATTGACATGGAACTGAGAGGGCTCTGTCGGGAGGCAAGGGAGCAACTCCAGAACTTCTCTGATCGACTTGACCACGATCCGAAATACCTTGAACTCGTGCGGAATATTAACCAGAATAGGGGCGTCCAGCAACTTACCCACTTGGCGACAATCTTCCTGCCTCTATCGCTCGTTGCTGGTATTCTGAGCATGCAGACGAGGTTCAAAGATCTAGGAATACTGCTGTACGACTTCTTCGGCGTGGTGGTACTTCTCGCGGCTATCGTTCTCATTATTATGATCCTGTTGAGTCTCGTGGCTTTTGTGAAAGAATTAGACAGTAAATTTCTTCGAAACGAATCATATAGAGAGAGCTTGCCAGGAAAGTTTTTGTTAGCGGTCAACGTTGGCTTCTTTGTCTTTGGATGCCTGGTACTGTCGTCTTTCTTGGTTGGAATGTTCAGTGATGTTACGCTTGGGGCCAAGATCTTGGGGTACGGGGTCGCAGCGGTTCACGGGTTATGGATTGTTGCATTGTTGCTGGTTCTCGGTGGAATCGTGACTTGGGACTTGTGCTTTTGAGGAAGAGGTTACCCCATAGGCTGGGAACAAGGTTATGAACAAAAGCAGAAGCTTTGGGAGCTCATGTCATTGAGGTTGTTCTCTATGGTTTGTTTGAACATGTCAGCTGTAGAATGAACAGGAAATGAAGTGAATGGAATGTTTAGCACCCCCTTTACCTTGACAGGTGCATGGGCTGCTCCCATCTTTCACACTGCTACAATTCAGGAGGAACTGATGTCACTGGCAGATATTTAGGCCCATTTATCTGGCTATTCATGCCCCACCATGTTCAGTAATAAAAAGTCAGTGCTGCATCCCACCTCTCTCGTCTTTTTGCAACCTCCACCACTTCCTTTTCACGTTTTCTAGTAGTCAAGTAAGTCCTTCTCGAATATTTCGTCGTTCTTTTTCTAATATCTCTCAAGCCAACAAGAACAATATGCCTTTCCAAGCTGGGATCATCTTGCACTCAGTGTTGTGCGCGGACTACAACCCGCAACGCCCTCTCGTTGTTGAAGATCGCCCCGATATCGCGATTCCTTCTGCACAGCTTGAGAACACGATCGACGTGCTTCGCAATAGAGGGTCATAAACCCACAAGGCGTGGGAGACCTGCCAGCTCAAGCTGGAGGAACTCGAAGAACAGGAGGGTGAGGTGAATGTGTTCGCTGTCCTCGACGCGGCAGAGGAGGCGTACAACGAGGTGATCCTGGACCTGAAGGAGTTTTCGCAACTGCAAAGCGATGCGGAAGAAGACGCTAGTGTTCTCCTTCGACCCGAGGCAGACGTGTTGGGTTAGGCACCAGCCGTCATGTGCCGGATCGTCGGAGTTGACGACCCTACTGATTTCCGGGGTGCGTACGGATACTGGTGCAAAGACCAGACAATGGAAGCCACTACTAACTAATTGACTTACTTAGTGATCGACACCTTTTGGACAGAACTGACCATGGCGAGAGAAATTCTGTTCGGGGGTGCCACCGGCGAAAGTGGTGAACCCGTGGAACGGTTCACCGGCATCGACAAGCTGTTGAAGGAAGCTCTTCCACAGCTCCAGAACTTCTTTTCGGAGCAAAACAACACGGTAGTCGTGTTTTTAATGATCTTGGAGATCATTCAGATGCAACGCTTTGTGGAAGAGCAGGGTGAGGGGAAGTGGCTCCAGCCTCTGAAGGATTCCCTTGGCGATGCTCTATACGAGCAAGTCCTGGAGGCTGGAGCCGCCTGATCGGTGGTACCGCATCTCGACACAACAGTCGGTGCGCTGCTGGTGGCTCTTGAAAGAAGATGTAAGCACTTCAAACCCTGATCCGCAGCTCATTTTGCTAATCGTTTCTTGTTTCAACTTGTAGTGCTGTTGCTGCAGGCGGATATTTGCTTGGTACTCGTGGTGATATGATTGCTCCATCGTATGGGAGAGGATTTGTGCCTGTAACCCAGTATTTTTGTTGTTTTCTTGGGGGGTGAGAAGTTTTATACACAAAGAGTGACCCCTTAGCTCCTGGCTGTGGGCGGAGGAGTTATCTCTTTTTATGTCAACAATGACGAGGGCAGACTCATAAGGAATAAAAGCTGAGTAATATCGCGATCGATCCAGGACGAAGATAAGAGATCAGATCAAAGTCAATTTCAAGACCATCATTTTCAGTCACACGACAGTGCCAACCAAGTCAAGTATAGACAGCCAGAAGTACATTAATTCATTCATATAAAGCCAAGACAAGTCTCCAAGCTCAACAGACACTACAAGACTATATAATAAAGTAAATCGTAACTATTTACGTGAAGATAAATAATAAATTTAAACACACAATGATCAATATTGATATATTATACTTGGAATATGGTATTTAGCCCTATTCACTCTGCTATTCTTGACCCACCATATTTAGTAACTGAAAGTCAGTGCTGCATCCTACCTCGCTTATTTTTCTCACCTTCTACATCTCATCTACCCTTTCAACTTTTCGTTCTGTTTCTTTTTAACCGTCAGATTCACATACCGCTACCCGACACACGAAAAATTTAACCAACAGTCATCATGGACTTTCTCCACGGCCTTTCGGGCACCTTCCTTTCAATCTTTTGCGAAGAGCATAAGCCTCAGCGGCCTCTCAACCTTGAGGATCGCCCTACCATCCCCTTGCCGCGCGCCTATCTCGAGGGCATAATCGGAGACATCAAGGCTCGGGGTGACTTCACTCACGCGGCGTGGGAGGAGTGTCTCACCGCCCTAGAAGCGCTCAGAAGCGAGGACGAGGTAAACGCATTCCAAGTGTTGGATGCTGTCAACGACGCCTACCGAGAGGTGGTCGGCGACATTAAGGAAATTGTGGACTTGCAGCGGGATGTGACCGAGGACATGAGTATCCTGCTCCGCCCAGAGCATGACGTGGGGGGTTAGGCGCCCTCCATCATGGCCCGGGTTGTTGGGGTTGCCGATGCAAGTCAAATCCCTGGTGAGTACTGGTGGTAATCTTGGATGAACGAAGACACTGCTAACTATTTAACGTACCAAGTCATTGAAGATTTTCGGCAGACGCTTGTCGAGGCGGACAAGACCCTCGTCGGAACTGCTGTCGATGAAAACGGCGAAGCTGTGGATCGGTACATGGGAGTTGAAAAGCTCCAAGAGGTTCTCACGCATTTGCAAACTTTCCTGGAAAGCCAAAAGAACGCCGGGATCGTATTTGCGATCATTCTTCAAATCGTTACGCTGCAACAGATCATTGAGGCCAATGGGGAGGGCAAGTGGCTGCAGCCACTGAAGGAGACACTCGGCGATGCTCTTTATGAGCAGATTGCCCAAGCCGGAGCAATTTGAACGGGCAGGCCAGGAGCCCACTTGAGGATGTCTCTGGGAAGACTACGGCTCCCACCCGAAGTGGTTCGAACTACCATATCCAGCTGCATCAGACAGAAACATGCTGGGGTCAAAGGGAACGCTACTCTCGTACGACACACTCAAGCACCTTACCTCTGGTGGACAAACAAACGTCAACCATTGGCAAACTCGGAATCAGATCGGTGACTTGGTTCAGAAGGATAGATACCGACCAAGTCAAGGTCGTGGCGGATCTCAATACATGCAGAAGCAGAACTGGTCTCCCAATGCAACTGTAGTAACAAGACTTGTGATAACGTGACCAGCGACCTTATTACCTGACGGTTAATGATTTTTTTGAATGCCTAATAATGGATTTTGATGTATTCGACTTGGGACCTGGTCCTGGTCTGGTATGGTCATGGATAGAGTGGTCTGCTTTCTGCTTGCTGATTGGCTGGTCTGAAAGATAAGCGATAAGATTGGTGGGCATGCCTCTTCTCTTTCATCCGTGTTGTTACTAAAGGTCTGTATCTGTACTCCGTACGATGTCGAACTTTGTCAAATTTCTCAAATGGTGTCGACATCGTCTTCTTTCTTGTTCCTTCGGTTACTCCCTTTATCCCCTATCGAGTGTTCAACCTCGGCTAACACCTCTCTTCTCGACTGCACTACCAATCGATAATTCCATTGGCTCCCCAGAAGCAAACAAGGCCAAACCGCATTCGTTCTGAACCGCATGCCAGCCCCACCAAAACCAGTTTCTTTATTGTATCACCAAACAAAACGCGCCTCGCTTCCCAAGAGTTCCCCTCAATCCCACTTTTTCGCTGTTGGTCGGCATCGAATTCCACCATCACACGCAGAAACACACGCAGCAGAGACATAACCAGCCCTTGCAGATACTGTTAGTCACGCACTGCAGAATGTCCGAACAGCCCTCTTCTCCTCCTGCTGCTGCTGCTCCTCCTGCGACGGCTCGGTCCGATCTAGCGTCGGTCGTTGAGTCAGCTCCAGCGCCGCAGGCTGAGTTAGTTCCCGCGGCTGATCCACAGGTGAGTTTGACGCATTTTTCGTATAGAGATACGCATTCTGGACAGTCACTAATGCCTGCTAGGATGGTGATGAGAGTGAGACTGACTCGGCTGTTGGTGATGATGCGTATGGGACTCTTGCTGATACTAACTCACCGTTGCTGACCGTTCTGCAGTGCGAGCTCCACTGCTTCCATCACCTCCAGCATCCTTGAGTACCGCACTATTCAGGGTCGAACGTTTCACAGTGATAGACATCCTACCGAGTACTTTACTCCCAACGATGAGCAGCAGTCTGCGTCCATTGACATCAAGTTCGTGACACCATTTGGAGACCGACCCCGCTAACGATCTGTAGCCATCACGCTTTGACGCAGCTTCTTAGTGGAAAGCTCTTCCTTGCGCCTATCAAGGACAACGTGCAGGTGAGTGCATGGATCATCAGTCTTATGATGTGCTAACATCCATTAGAAAGTACTCGATGTAGGAACCGGAACAGGTGAGACTTGCATGCATATCGTACATTGACTAGGCTAACCAGGTACAGGCATCTGGGCAATGTAAGACATCTCAACCCTACACCATGATGATGACTCACCATTCAGTGACTTTGCAGACGAATACCCCGAGGCTGAAGTCATCGGCTCTGACCTCTCACCCATCCAACCCAGGTACGCCCTCCCCTTCCCTCTGCTATCATCTCACTCACCATCCCCAGCTGGGTTCCCCCCAACGTCAAGTTCGAGATCGACGACGCCACCCTCCGCTGGACATGGGACAACAACACTTTTGACTTCATCCACATCCGCTATCTCTTCGGCGCCATCAAAGACTGGACGTCCCTCTTCAAGGAAGCTTACCGCTGCTGTGCCCCAGACGGCTGGATCCAATCCGCCGAGGCAGATGTCCACATCCGCAGTGATGACGGGACCACTGATGATCTTGACTGCTTGAAGCTCTGGGCGAAGCTCTTCACTGAAGGCGGCGCTGCGCTTGGAAGCCCGTTCTTCGTGCAGGAGGGTGATTTGCAGGAGAAGGGCATCCAAGCTGCTGGGTTCACTGACATCAAGAGTATTGAGTACAAGGTGAGTTACAGTCCGAAGATTGCGAGGCAAGGCTGATTGTTTAGTTCCCTATTGGTGGTTGGGCCCGTGACCCTGAACTCCGTTCTGTCGGCAACTACGTCAAGGCGACTCTCGAGAACGATCTCGAAGGTACGTCTCCAAATCACTCCTCCCTCTCTCACACTAACAAACTCCAGGCTACACCCTCCTCCTCTGGAAGACCATCCTTCAGTGGCCTGAGGACGAGTATCAAGTCTTCCTCATGGAGATGCGCAAGTTCCTCAGAAACAAAAAGGTCCATGCTTACATGACTGTTCGCTACGTCTACGGTCGCAAGGCAGAGGCTTCTTGAGGCGTTCTTTACGAACTGTTATAGAAGAGATCATTTGCGGGGGGCCATTTGTGTTTGAGCATGAAACGAGATTTGGATAACGTCTATAGCATACGCATGAGTAGTTATTTCCTAGAATTTATATTCCATTGCATTTGCCGTGTTGTTCCTCGCTTCTTTTCTTCGGTAATGATCAAGACGCCATAAAAAACAGCTGTCTTCTTTCACTGCATGACGGGGAGATGTAAGGCTTTGAGAAAAAGGTCCACCGTAATGCAATCACGAAGTGCAGCATGTTCAACAAAATCTCACATTACTCAACGCCTGCCACTCACATCGAGGTACAGGGTATGCACCAAGATGAGATTTATGGAGTCATTTTTTGAAAGCTCCAATGAGTCGCTAAATGATGGAGCAGCCTGTAAAATGATAGGCAACGAATAAACAATACCTACCTACGTAGTACTCTGTAGAATTTTGTCGCGTTCGATTGAATAAGAGCGTAAATGCCTCAATCCCATCGCCATTGGGGACTCGACTGGCCCCACCACATCCAACCAGCGATTGGCTACCGAACGACGGAGGCGAGTCCGACGCCCCGAGAAATAAGGCCAAGACGGGGAGGGCGGTCTTGAGCTCCGGTTGGTGCTAAACAGAATCAAGCTTTTTGATCCTCCATTATGATCTCAACGCCCGCAGACCATGTCATCTCAGTTTGAGGCCTCCCTTTGATTCGAGTGTTTGTTCCATATATATTCATTCTGAACAGAGTGTTGATGAGTGTCAACGTGCGTTGTTCTGCGTCGATACGCTTGCGTCGGTGGTGATATTGGCTGTAAAGGTGTAACATATCCCAACAGCCCGGGAATGCCTACCAGAAGCTTCTCCTTACTACATCAACATATCATGAATACATCTTGCGTGACCCCACAGCACTTGACTTCTTTGTCTAGTAGTCTGACTGTTTCAGGCATGCCGATGGGGCAGGGCAACAAATGGCTCAGTATAAAATGTCTAGAGCGCTTTTCCTTCCCTTCTCACCCTTTTAACCGTAACCTTACGCTTATTCCATACAACGACTGTGGCTTTCGTCACTCATCTCGCCCAACATGCTGCGCCCTCCGATCAACTTTCTCACACTACACTGTGATGCTACCCACTTCCGCGTGCAGTCTCTACCATGTGATAGCTAATCTTTGATTTGCCGCTAGATGCGTACATCATCTTTATGGGCTTGATAGCTATCCCTATTCTGTACCCTTACGGAAACATGCCCGCCATCGATGCTTGGTTCTTTGGTGCCAGTGCGTCCACGGAGTCTGGCTTGAACACGTGCGTCATACACTCTTCCTCGTGGCGATTTCTAACTTGTTTCGTAGTATCGACGTCAAGGATCTCAAGACATATCAGCAGCTGTACATTTACTTCATTCCTATTTTGACCAACTTAGGCTTCATAAATATCGTGGTAGTTATCGTGCGCCTCTTTTGGTTCAAGAGACATTTGAAGCGTCTTGGTGAGTAATCTGCAACTGAACCTAATCGTCATCCCAGGCTTATCACAGCAATCTGCAGCTCCTCAAATGCTCGACAACAGCACAGGCATAACCGATGTCGACGTTGAAAGTGCTCACCATGAACCGAAGGCCCTTCCGGATGCAACTGAAAACTCTGCTGAAGCGACTGATGAGCCAAATGGCAAGGCTAGAGCGACAGATGACCACATCGAAGAGGATGCGACAACACCCAGTGAAGACAGGCGAGTGGCCCGTACCATGACAATCACTTTTGATCCTTCCACCGAAAGACACAAGGATGACGATGCACTCTACATCCCTGGACCACGAGCTCGCGACCGTGGTAAGTTTATTCTTGCACTCCTTGAATGAGTACTGATAGATCATCCAAGGTTATCCAATTGCTCCCAGAAACCATGAAGCCGCGCGGCATCCAGACGACAGTGACGATGGTGAGACTTTACCGCAAAGTATCTCTCTTATACTGAACGGTTATAGATGATGCAATCAAGCCTGTACCCAGCAAAACTCAGAACGACGGAAGCTCCTCCATGCGTCGCCGTCGACGCTTCAGCAGCGATGATGGTCTAAAAGTCACAGCCTCCCGCTCCATGGATCGAGTTGCAGGCGTAGCTGCTTCGTTCCTAGTTCTGGGATCACAGACCGCGCCTCAGCCACGGCCCATCTCTTCAGACTCAAACCGACAACCTGCCATCAACGACGTCCCTTTCCTCTCGCACCAGGCTACCCTCGGACGAAACTCGCAGTTCAAGAACCTTACATCACATGATCGAGAGATTCTCGGTGGTATCGAGTATAGAAGTCTGAAGCTGCTGCTGAAGATTGTCGTGGGTAGGTAGCCTCGTTTCAAACTGTAAAGGGGTCCATGATGGCTGAAATTATCTACAGTTTACTTCTTTGGTCTTCATATCTTTGGTGCGGTCTGTCTCGTCGGCTGGATCCATACTGCTGATAAGCAATACGCGGATATCCTACAAGCAAGCGCGCAAGATAAGACCTGGTGGTAAGTATCCAGATACCTGTACAATACAATTTAGCTGACTAGATTAACTTCACACAGGGGCATATACTCCGCTCAGACAATGTATGATAACTTAGGGTTTACTCTCACACCGGACTCCATGATCTCATTTCGCACTGCCAAGTGGCCCATGATCCTGATGAGCTTCCTCGCATTCGCCGGAAACACACTCTATCCTGTCTTTCTGCGCCTGAGCATCTGGATCATGTCAAAGGTGGTGCCAAAGACCTCACCTACACAAGAGTCCCTCGCATTCCTCCTCACTTACCCTCGCCGATGCTACACATTGCTCTTCCCCAGCAGTCCGACATGGATTCTCTTCGGTATCATCTTCGCTCTCAACTTCATCGACGTCCTTCTCATAATAGTTCTCGACCTCTCCAATCCCGAAGTTGCTTCTCTTCCGCTTTCTCAGCGCATCCCAGCCGCCATCTTCCAGGCTGCTTCAGCGCGCCATACTGGTACCGCTAGCTTCAATCTCGCAAACGTCAGCCCGGCTGTGCAGCTTAGCTTGCTGATCATGATGTATATCGCTGTTTTCCCCATCGCGATCAGTATTCGGGCGTCAAATGCTTATGAGGAGAAGTCCCTTGGTCTTTGGGAAGAAGAGAAGTCTCTGGACGAGAAGCACAGCAAGACTTATCTCTTGACGCATATGAAGAACCAGCTTGGCTTCGACCTTTGGTATATCTTCTTGGGTACTTTTTGCATCTGTATTTCTGAGTCGACAAGGATAGCGGATGTCAATGATCCTGTAAGTGCACTTCTAAGTATCATAGCGGGTATATGATCTGACGTGAATCTTAGGCTTTCTCGGTATTTTCGGTTCTATTCGAAGTTACTTCTGCATAGTAAGTGTTGCGTTGGTGGGATCGGTATGAGACACGAGCTAACCCTCTGGCCAGCGGAAATGTTGGGCTGAGTCTTGGGTACCCAACAGTGAGCACTTCACTATGTGGCATGTTTGGAACCTTTGGAAAAGCAGTCATTTGTCTGATGATGATTCGAGGACGTCACCGTGGACTACCATATGCGCTCGACCGTGCCATAATGCTCCCCACCGGGCAGATTGCGGAGAACTGAATGGTAGTTGACAGGATATCGAGACTCTATTAGGCAGTCGTTGCTGTCCAGGATTTAAGCGATATCCTTCTAGGGGCTTTTCTAACGATACGACTCTCCTTTTTGTATAGGATTCTCTTATTGCGAGGCAATGATAAATAGCAAATGGCACAATATCTCATAAACACAGTCGGTGATGTCGGTGAAATTCGGATCAAGACCTTGGAGAAAGCTTGAAGTAATACCGTTCCCATGATAAGGAACAAACCAAGTACGGATAAAATACTGGGATAGAATAAATGCATCATGGAGGCTATACGACTTGCCCTAGTTAATTTTGTGCCATTTCAGGACCGGAGTCGAGGGATTAAACAGAGGTTTCGTTTCATTGAACATCCAGCGTGTTCATTCGCGCGCTCGGAAAAGGAGCTTTGCCATTGGCCCATTTCCGCCGGCACAGTCAGACCCGATTCTTCAGAGTCATAGAACAAAGAGCTTATCAAAGCGACGATCAGCTTGAGATTCCTTTCGTTCAAAACTTCGTTTCGGTAGATATCTCGGATTCTCGGGTTTCTGACTGGTTCAGGATCGATCAGTGAAAATCCTTCGCCCCAAGGTCCAGTTCATTAAGCAACTCAACCCTTCGAACGCGGACATTTTCCCCTTTTGTGTCGCGAGGTAACATGGGACCGGTTACACTTGGAAACAAGTCGCTATCTAGTGCTTACCTTGCAGAACTTGCCGGCATGAATCACTCGATAGTTGTAACTACGCTATCTCGATCGAGGTCAATCGCAAACAAGATTAGATCCTCCGGTCACCTAATAAAGGGCCAGTCTTCGTCTTTCCCAGCATGCCCACCACGGTCGGCATATAATCTCACTCCTTTCCTCTGCATCCAAGGAACGCCGAGGTCCACAAGTACTTAAATCCTCACCACGATGGCGAACAACACCATTTTCATGTCTCCTGAAGAGTCGGAGCGAATCCAACGCACAATCAAAGATCTTGCAAGGCTGCGTGAACAACAGTCAGGCCAGTCGAGGGAACCTACAGATCCCAAATCCTTGATCGATCAAGCTATCTCTACGTCTCTGATGCAAGAGATGTCTTCTGCAGCCTTCGGTCTTGGTGCGCCAAGGAGATCTCGAGAGACGATGGCGGCTTACGGCATAGGCAAGCAATACCCCCCTAGTACAGCCAAACTTGCAGATCTACAACCAATAGCCATCAAGGATCTAAGAATGGAAATGCACCATATGGGCTTTTTCCTTGCCTTGTGCCGTGTCTCACCCGTTTGCATACTTCAGGCATCCTCCTGGACCGTCGTCAAATGCCAGTCATCTGACGAGGTGGAGCGGCTGGAGGTCTTTCTTCATACATCGCAGTACAGCGACAATGCCTTGGAGGTAGCTTCTGACCTGGTAATTAAAGAGCCATACTATACGCTCAACGCCCAGGGGGAATGCACCATTCGGATAGATCATCCAACAGACCTAATAATTACTGCAATCGCCGAAAATCCAGAATCATGGCGTGACAAGGAACATGGCTCTGGAAGACCGGATCTCGTGTCTCCAGGCGATTACAAGAGCAAGGGAAACGACGCACTTCTCAAGAAGAAGAACTATGTCCAAGCCTACTTTTGGTATAAGGAGGGTCTGAAGCTTTTGGAGAATGAAAGAGGTTGCGATACTGTACGAAAAGACCTATACCGTAACCGAGCTCATGTCAATATTCAGCTTCAGAGATTCGATGAAGCAATATCGGATGCCTTGAACTCTCTTACTTGTGGTGAGACTAAAGATCTCAAGTCTCTTGACGCCAAAGCATATAATCGCGCAGGTATTGCGGCATACTCTCAAGGCGAATACCTCAAGGCTCGACACTACTTTGAGCAGCAAGAGAGACTGCAACCAAATGATCAGCAACCCAAGCTGCATGTACGAAGAGTCAATGCAAGACTGAGAGAGGAGGCCGAGGGCACTTTCAATATGAGGAAGGTCGTGAGCAATCTACCAAAAACGGGAGGCAGACCCGATACAGCCTCATATTGCGGTCCAACAGAGATAAAAAACAGCCCTGGAGCTGGTCGTGGTCTTTTTGCAACCAGAAACATCGAACCAAACGAGATCATCATGTGCGAGAAAGCATTTTGTGCAGCCTGGAGTCATGAGACTGAAACGTTCACGGCATTGGCTTGTGATCTTCGAGAAGACGCTGCCATCAAGGTCTTTCCCGCGGGCTTGCATAAAGCTGTTGTGAGGAAGCTTCTCAACAATCAATCACAAGTCGAGAAAGTCCTCAGTATCCATGGAGACTATCGTGGACTTGGGGCAAAGTTGCATGAAGTCGACGGTTCACCTGTAGTCGACACGTTTCAGGTACACGATATCATCCAACGCAACGCCTTCGGCTTGGGTCAGCAGACGGAGGATGAAGATGTCAGCAACGCCAGTACTGGTCTTTGGATACGGGCATCGTACATCAACCATTCGTGTGTCCCCAACACAAAGAAGGATTTCGTTGGTGATCTGATCATCTTTCGCGCCATCAGAAGAATTGCAACTGGTGAAGAGATCACCCATACTTATGATGAGTCGAGTGACTATGGGGCAAGAAAAGCAAACACTCGGAGGACGTGGAATTTTGAATGTCGTTGTCAGCTTTGCCTTGTGGAGGGAGCAGAGAGTGAAGATGTCAGGAAACGAAGGCGGCAGGCTGAGGAGAAGGCAAACACTTTTGCAGAAGCAAACGGCCCCCATGGTGCAAGTAGGATCATAGTGAGAAAGGCAAAGATGGTGCGTCAGATACTGAACGAGACGTATGATGAGAAGAGCTATAAAGGACTACCTCGGCGGTCACTTGCGGTGATAGATGAGTGGCTTCTGTCGGCCACTGCTAGTTAGCAGTGCTTACAAAAAGAGGAATATAAAACATTATATCAATACATGCCATTATCAGGTTATAGTTATGTTTTTGAAAGAAGCTTACTGTACTATTCCAAATAGTCTAACTTGTGAAGCCTGTTTAGATATCCTATCTTCAAAAGGTCATTTCTCTTACATACGTACAGCCACCAATTAACTTTCAGTGACGGGGTGAAGCTGGTTGACGCTAAACCAGCGAAACCATGGGTAGTTCTGAGCTTCTACAGCGCCCGCCTCTATTGCATCATCATTCCCCTGCTCGGTGTAATCAGGATCCTTGAACGGATCGAAATGGTATGGCTCTCTTGCGACCCAGAGTGCTTTGACCTTATAGAACGGTCCCCAGACATGCTGATATCGACTATGAAGCTTCTCAGCACCATGCCAACGAACTAATACAGACACCGGAGGACCAATAGCCCATCGGAATCGAAGCTTGAAGACCCAAATCGAAAACTTGTTCCCGTAACCGAGACACATCCATCTGGTGGTGTTGGCGTTTCTTTGGTACTGCTGAATCATGGCTGGGTTGTCGCGGAAGGCGATAGCTGCGTGCCTCAGAGTGTGTTCCATGAGCTCCAGGGCTTCAGCCCAGCGGAACTCCTGACACAAAAGCCAAACGCCACTCTGCATGGCCTTTATCGTATTAACGTTGTAGTTACCCACCGTCATCTGATAGCCTTCGATCACTTCCTTGTGAAATAAATCGGGATGGCTTCGGCGCAAAACCCACCAGAAGGCGTGTTTCGCCTGGTGAAGATTCTGCTGTGCGAGAAGGGCTAGATCGTGACTCGAAGACCAAGATGAGGTCGCAATCTTTTCAAGGCGTTCATATAACTGCCGTGATTCTTCCTTCTTTCGACGAGAGTCTAATAGGGAAGCAAGATACGCCATTTGCTCCAGTGCTAGCGGATGTTCTTCCCCTAGGAGTCTTGTTAGCTCTCTCAAGCTTTCCCTTCTAAGATCCTCCGCCTCGCCGAGCTTTGACTTTGATTCGCAGGCATTGGCGAGTAGTGATTTCGTTCTAGCACGCATGGTCAGAAGCTGTGTCGTATCTCTACTGATGAGATCCGACTGCTGATCTAAGATCCCCATAAGTTTGATCGCTGTTTGCTCTGCCTCTTCCACCATACCACAAGCTTCGTAGGCATGGGATAGCATAAAAGTTGAGTTACCGAGAGGATCGGCCTGACTTTGCAAAGAGTCCAGATTGTGGGCTTCCAATGCGGTTTGAAGTGCCGACCTTTGATCGTTCACTATCTCCAAGTGAAAATTTGTGGAAAGGCGACTCCTGATGATCCAGTGCTCAGGGCCCAAAGCTGCTTTCCAGTCGCTGAGCTCGTTCCTCATGACCTCAATGACCTGTCGAAGGGATCGCCTTCCGAGATAGTACGAGACGGTGTAAGAAGTCATTTGGACATCAGAGAGAAATTGCCTTGACCAATAAGTCCAGGGCAAGGGGCCTAGCCTTGGACGGCTTCGAAGAGCCTCAAGCTCGCCAGCAAATATGGAATGAAGTCCACTCTTTTCCAGCCAGTCCGTCGACAATGCTTCATTCCGCCGCGTACCAAACCCGATATAGTAGCAGAGCGCCAATTCTATACAATGGCAGTTCCAGTGGTAATCTCTGACACTTCTTCGAGCCACTTCACGTTCGCGTATGCAGTTGAATAGTGCTTCTCTGATTTTGGGATCCACCCCATCCAAAGACTGCATCGCTGTACATATCTTTGCTATAGGTCAGTTATGTCTAGACGATAGAATAAGCAACCCTGGCAGAGATAGCTGGTAGTCTTACGTTGATGGCTGGGAAAGTCATTTCCGAGTTCATGAAGCCATTATACATGTCACTGTTGTCGAAAATCGTGTAGTGTGCAGATATCGACGGTATGTTTGTATCGAAGAAGGGTAACTCCGCTTGTAATGCTTCTTGGAGGTGCTTCAGTATTGTTGCTGCACTACCAGCCCGAGCCTCGACATCTAGTGTTAAGCTAGAATGGAAGACCCTAGCTAACAACGCCCTGGCCTCAGGTGTATGACAAGTCCTAGAGGGCAATTGATGCTGGGCCAGGTGCAACAGGGGTTCATTCGGTACATCTCGCCTGCCACTCGGGAAATTGCCGCCTGGGTTATCGGGGAGGTTATAGAGGAGCAACCACAAACAACAGGCTCCCAGAGAATAGACCATGGCCTTGGCTGCGGCCTGGAACTTGAACCCTCGGGAGTGATATTCGGGCGGAGGTATGGACCACGGTTTTGACTCGGGAAGATATATCAGACCGTCATCCCATTTCGTCCCTTTGGTGTAGTTCATGTCAGTGGCGTGACCGAAGTCAGTGAGTCTTATGACTAAAGCGCCATTGTGTGCCTCTTCCTCGTAAACGAGAATGTTCTTTGGCTTCAAGTCACCATGTATACAAGCTAATGGCATGGTGTCAGAATGGAAAGGACTTGGACAGAACAGTGTTAATATATTCAGATATTGAAAACTCACACATGTCCTCGAGGTCAGCCATTGCTATGGCAATCTGGCAGCAGAGAGCGAGTCGCTCAGCAGGCAGCATAGAAACACCGCGCTCTGAGCCCATAAATGTCTCAAGGTCTCCGAGGCGGGCCTTTTGAAAAACAAAGATCGGAGAAATCGAATTGTCGGCCTCGGCGACATCCCAACTCAAGCCCTCCAAGGTGGCGATGAAAGGATGGAGTCGGATTCTCGGAATGGACAGAATTTGCAACTCTTTCCAAAAGCGAGCCAGATTCCGGGGATCAGATGGTTTGTAAGCCAGTTCCATCCTTGGATTGACATAGCTTTGCTGGATTGTAGCCGTGAGCCCGATACCCAAACTCTGGAGAGCGCCCTGTGGTGTGACCGGTAAGAAGTCCACAGACCGACCCTGAGCCCAGGCGACGATCCAGTAGAGAATCTCCGAGCGGTCCCAGTCGAAGATGGGAGCTTCTGCCGACAGTGTAGTAGTGGGAAGGTCATTCAGGCTGAAGGAGTCCTCTGTGCGACTCATGGTTGAAGATGGAAGCTCATGTAACGGTCTTCCTAACTTTGAACCATATACGCGCTCGTGTTCAGTTGTTGGGCCTTGAAACGGCCACGTCATTTGTCTGTGCGCCGCCACGGCGCCTAATATTGTGTCAGCCTGGGTCGCCTCTTTTTCAGCCTACTTGACAAATGATACACGTCCCATTTAAATACGAAAAGAGCTCTCCTGGTCTCCCTGTAAATTGGAGTTAGAAAGGTCCACGGGTGGTTTGTTTCCTTAGCGAGAAGATTGAATCATTTTAATATATAGTGATACATTGTAAAAGATTGACAACGCCCACCAGCCAAAGTCACTCCGCTGCACTTCCCCATCAAAGAGATAATGAGAATGCATGTCTGAGTAAATAACATGGTATGTCTACTTTCGCGAATCTTTTAAGAACCAAAGATTGCAATCTATCAGCCTCAGAGTATGTGCAAACGGCCCATGACCATCTCTTCCAAGCTCTGGGATCGAGACCCCTGATGAGGAGTTGATACAGGCTCATCCTCAACGCACCAGCGCACAGCTTCCATATAATTGGATCCCATGGTCATTTCGAGCTGGGGCACATACTTTTGAACGATGTTCCGTCTGAAAGCCTCATCATCCATGCCTTTGAATCCCTTCCCCAGCCGACTTAGTGTAGACCATAGACCTATCTCAAGCAAAACCATGCCTAAAGAATAGCAATCAAACTCCGCTCGATAGCGTGCTCCTCCAAGATAAGATGGATGTTGGTAATTGCGAAGCTGCGCCTCTTCATCATGGCCTTGCGTGAAAGAATCGTGGGTGTCCTCCCTGCTGGCACCAAGGCCAATAAGTCGCATGTTCTGGGCAGCCTCAGCGTCTCTGACACCAGGCGGCGAGAGGCAAATAACGTTCATGGAGTGAATGTTTCGGTGTAGCCAGTTGATCCTGTGAAGTGCTTGAACAGATCGACACAGATCTGAGGCGAGCCTGAAGCGATATTCCAGTGGCGGTCTGAAACGAGGCTTCTTCTTTTCAGGCACCATCTCGTCGATCAGCTGGTAAAGCGTCCGAGGCGTGAGATTAGTCGTTGGGATTAGATAGACTAAGCCGAAGCAGTTTCTTGCAGGTTCATGGAAGTATCCTTGGCACTGCAATGTGCCCGTAAGACTTTGCGTGGTCTGGTCGCTGAGTAAACTTGCCATTGTCGACAAGCGCTTTAGTAGTCGCGAAGAAACTGATTTGTCGGCCCAGGATCCATCGTATCTGAGCCATTCAACTATAACTTCCTTGTAGTCTCCTTGAAGTCTCGCAAGCGAATGGATGCCTAGGTCTGCTCGGATTGTGACTGCTGCTTCTTCTAGCACCAGAGCCTTGTGATCTGTCAGATTACCTTGGTCGGCAAGGACTATGAGACGCTGCATGGCTATCAAAATGCCAACATCGTGGTCGGGGCCCTCTTTCAAGGCAGTGGACATATTGCCCAGTTCGTTCATATCCGATATTTGGAGAACTTGGTCTACCAGATGCTTTTTAAACTGACTTTTGTACTCCAAAGGTAGTGCTTGGACCAGAGACGTATTCAGCTTGCTTATCGCGCGTAGCAAAGGAATGTTTGTTGTGTTGTCGCAGCCTCGAATGGAGTTCAGAATGTCCTGTTCTCCTTTCAATGTTTTCTGGATCGACTTGAAATCAATGCCTGGGTCATCGAGAGTACTGGGCAGTTGTGCCAACGTATATGACCAGCTTCTGAAGCGATAGCTCTCCAACGTGCAAAGTTTGCTTGAGGGCATAATGCTGCAAACTCCCTCCCAACTACGGGACAGATGTTCAGAGAGAGCGATCGTAGCAATCCAAGACATTGTTTGCAGCACCTGGCCTGACTTCGGTCGTTTTTGGGGGTCCAATGCCAAAGTCCACCGGATGAGCTTGATCAAGTGCCCAGTCCATGATTCATGGGATCCTTTTTCCTCGAGATACCGAAGCCACTCACTGACAGCTGGGTTAGGCTTCCCTGACCCAACGTGAAATCGTGACCATTCGATCCCTTCTGTAAATAGTATGACTCGCCTTTTGCGGAACTGGTGGACACCGGGAGAGCCCCATATAAGAAAAGTCAAGACTTCACTCAGAATACAGCCAAAAGACCAGATATCACTGGCTCTACCCACCTTGTGGGATTTGACACGTCCATCAACGGAGCTTTGACACTCCGGTGCTATATAAGAGCCTCTCGTTTCTTTGAATAACGTTAAAGAGTCCTCGTTGGGGTTTCTGAAGGTTGAAAGACCAAAGTCGATTAGCACCAGTGTCTCGCCTTGGATGAGAATATTTTGGGGCTTCAGATCATGATGGCAGCCGGTCAACTCAAGATCCAATGTGTCTGAAACGAAGTTATGGACAGCGTCAATGGCTGATGCCAGGTCCGCGAGCCCCCATAGAACCTGATGAGCCTCGAGCTGTGGTCCTTCATAGCGACCCTCAAGGAGTCCTGCCAAAGACCCCCCTTCTGCCACATCGAAGATGAAGTTGCAGCGCCTTGAAGGCATGTCTTGAACATAGGAGCAATAGAGCTTGACGATATTAGGATGTTTGAGATGTGCGAGAAGAGCGACGTTCTTAAGTTCGCGCATGAAGGACTCAATATCTTCGTCTGCGCTCTGTTTGAGCTCCTTCCGAACCACCTGTCAGTGAATCAGGTCAGACTCAACTACACTGCTCATAACATCAGAGAAGAATACCTGGTGCTTGATGATAGGCAGTTCGTGGCACTCAGGATGGAGGTCAACGAGATAGGCATCACCCATGGCTCCGGAACCGAGTAGCTTTTCGCGGACATACGGTAATACTGTGGATTTGTCTAGTTCCCGTAGAATAGATTGTGATCTCAGGACTGGTACCATGAAGCACCACTGCATATTCATGAATCTTTTAATAAAAGCTGGGGAGATGTCAGTCCCAAGGGCTCGCTGTAGAGGCTCTGTAGTGTAGGGAAATCTATCGTCAGGGTTGGATTTCTGCATCAGGTCGTGTTTGAAGAAACCAGTAATTCTCTCTCCGCCATTGAGAAGGAGTAGAATCGAAAAGCACCTCCGGGCTCCGTGCATAATAGCGTGCACCAGCTCTTCTCTCTCATGATCTGCGATATTCATTTCCCGGAGGCATGCTCGAATCTTGGCCTCGGTTAGAAGGATGAACAACTTGGCTTCGGGCACGAAATTTCTGCCCAAGCTATTTTCGTTACATATCCTCAATATTTCGATCTCATCTCGTAGAGTGTTCATGATGTCGAGTATACATTGCTTTATGCATTAATACATAAGTCAATAGAGCGTGCTGGATTTACTGGTCCTTTGATTGAATGGACTTGATTTCTGACTGGTGAATTATTAGCACGTCCGCTGCTGGTCTCCATTGAAGACTGACCTCTGACAAAGGACTTGGCACAGAAATCTCATAGCTTTCGTCCTCCTCCTATTCAAGGTTAGTAGAGCCACCCAGCGAGACTCTCGCGACTCTCGCAAGTGATGTGGAGTTATTCACCCTGATCGTAAAGTTGCCTGTACCAAACCTCCCCTCTAACAGGCCTCGAAGGGCCTCTAACTTGATGTATCGATTGCAGATTGACTGTGTCAACATTGAGGTGTTGTAGGAGGCGTAAAGAGTTGTACATCGGAACAGATTCCCTCAGCCGACTTAAATGCTTTGTGTCTACAGCTAGCGATAACACAAATGTGATATGCAGGCCAATCAAGAGAAATTGTGTTGGGCGCCTGATGCCTTGATTCGTGCTGTACAATCAAAACAGTCCATGCAAGTGATACCCGCAGTTAGGTAGCCAACGATTTATTGATGCAGTGAGATCAATGACTTTCCTCTGACTGGTGCCCGCAGTTAGGCAGCAAAAGTTTTCATTGATGCAGAGACCAATGGTTTTATTGTGACTGGTGCCCGCATAACGAGGCTTGAAACTGACCTGATAAGGCAATGGTCCTGCAGGGTCTAGAATCACCTGGCCACTCGGTGCCCAACGGGGGCAGTGTACAATGTAAATCACATCATGTAATTCACATTGACATTTGATTTATCCATATACCCGTCGAGACCCCGTTTCGCGGTTTGAATATTTGTGTGTCTTTGTGTAACCATCACTTTGCTAATCATTACCAACTATATGGCTTGTCCGAATAGGTTGAACCAATATGAGCGATCCTTCAAAGGCTGCATCTTATGTTCAGTACCCGCTTGAAGCCAAGTGCTACGTGCCCCCGGGACAAGACCCGGCCTTGTGTCACGAAATGCTCATGCAAAACTCACCAGATTTATTTCAAGTAGCTGGTGGGGGAATGAATGTGTATCTTGGTGGTCGTGGCGATAGTAAGCTTGTTTCATCTGTCACTTGCTGCTCTCAACTGGAGATTCCGTTCCTAATACCGATCTTCACTAGGTGTGCAGTGCCAGTTCGTTTCCAGCGAGCATTTAGAAAACGCATCTTGGAGTGGAGGATCAGAAGCTGCGTCCGAAGGACAGGGCAAGATATTGTAGGTTACATGGATCCCACGTAGAACATATACTTACCTACACAGCTGGGTGCAACCTGCATTCTCTTGGGGACAACTTGAGATTACTGAGACTGCATTTCGAAGGCTTCTGGCCGAGCACCGTGTGTTCACGCCATTCTTGGACATTGTCCACGGATTCGGAGCAAAGATTAGTGACTACCAGCGAGCCCATGATTTCGTACATTTGCAGCTTCACACCCTGGAGGACTTTGGTCAGTACTTTGAAGACAAAGGTAGTGTAAGATCATTGACTGATGCAAGGTTATACCAGAAATTGCCTATAACATCCGCTACTATGAGCTAAACGGGCGAGGAAGAGGCAATCCATGGTCACTTCGTCAAGCAGGGGTTTACCAGCAGATGCTAACTACTCAATGCGTGTGGATTGTGATAAGCGTCTCCAAGTACCTTCAACCACAATTTAAACAGTTTTTCGATGCAGGTAGTAGCACAGAAGGAGGATGCTGCGCGACATTCGTTCTCCTTGGCCACCTCGTGATACTGTCCATGGCTACGAGAAATTGGGGCGCCTACATTGAGTTCATGCGACAAAAGTTAATACTCTTGGTACGTAACCTCATGAGACCCAATGGCAGAATGTCTATGAAAAGACTAATTGTGTATATAGGAACAAAAGATGGCTTCATCATTTGTAGATGGAAAGTCTTCCAATGCTTCGAGTCTCTTGCTCTCAGATGTACCAAAGGCCAGTGACTTATGTAACACGATAGAAACTTCTAGGGCGATTTTGGAAAGCCAGATAGACGTTTTGTTAACGCTCAAGAGACTGCATGTAGGGATCAGCAACAAGACGAACTGCTGCAGCTGCGACGTCGCCAGTGCTTTTCAGCTCAAGCAAATGGAGATAAGGAATCATTTGAAAGCTGTGAAAACCATGCAAAAGAGTGCTGAGAGAATCCCTCAGATTGTAAGCTCTCTCCTGCCATGCATGCCTCATCAGAAAGCTGACCATCGACGTAGATCTCGACCTTTCTCTCCGCTAGAGGGGAGGAAAGGCTTCACGCCACGTTAGCACAAATCCAGACCGGAGTTCATGGGACCCTGTCTACATCTCTCCGAGTACATGACGATGTAAAGACATTGGTACAAGTCACTACAAGCGGGCATCAGGATTCGAAGACAATCAAGTTGTTAGCTGAGATTGCGACCGTCTTTCTTCCATTGTCTTTGCTAGCAGTAAGGCATTCCCCATGAAAGATGTGAGAAAAGCTTCCACAACATCAACTAAACTCTTCACAGGCGATATTTGATAGCGAGATCCTGCATTCTTCATATTTAGGAGGCCTTTATGCTGCTCTTTCTATCCCGCTGGTTCTCGTCGCAGTCATTGTGATTTTACTTTTAGAGCGGAAGGCCACAAAGGTTTAGATTACATTCATATCAGGAGTCCCCGATATAGCTTCAGTAGGCAGATCGTATTATCACAGGCTGTTAAATCAAAGTATGAGGCAATTCGCTTCTCAATGTCTGTAAGCGCCAAGCCAACCATGCATTGGACATTTCGTACGCGCAAGCCGAGTATCCCGGTCCACTCACATGTCAGCGCTAAGACTCTCCAGCTACCAGTAAATCCCAAGGAGGGCGCTGATCTGAAATATGCAGGCGACGTGGCGCAATAAGGGACATCGTCTCGGAGCCCAAGCCTCTTGTTGAATTCGCCCAGACCAAGACGTGCATAACCGCTGGGAGAAAAGATGCCGTTTCCGTTCTTGGCCAGGATTTTCCCCATAATATGCGGGAGGCCAAGGCGGTAAAATGCGGGCGGGAGTGATGAGATAGCCGACTCCTCCGCATTGTATGATGTTGAGGCTTGTGAGGCCTCTCGTGAAGATAACTTCATCATCCGACTTTGAATCTTGGCACATATGCATGTCTTGGACTGGAACACAGCCTCAGAGAAGGAACAGAAGGAGAGTGCGGGGTTGATGAGGGATGAGTAGTATATAACAATGCCATTCTCTGTTCTTCGATAATCCAAAACAGTTCACATCATCACACTTGCACCCTTCTTCTTCCTCTCACAACCAACTTCTGTGCTGTCAACAACGTTCACAATGGGCAGACTCGACAACGACAACTGGCTGTACCCAGGCGACAGCCTCACCAGCGACAGCGGCAGCAACGAATTCAGAATGCAAGAAGACGGCAAGATCGCCATCTACTGGGAGGGTGAATTTGTGTGGCAGAACACAGAAGACCAGCGTGACGACATCAAGGGCATCCATCTTCAAGATGATGGCAACTTTGTCTTGTAGTAAGTATACTACCCGTGAAGGCATATTCCATGAGCTGACTAATTACACAGTACTCATGACGACGAAGCTGTTTGGGCTTCTGACACTTGTGGCCAGGGTGATGAGGTCTATCTTGTTGTACAGGATGATGGAAATGTTGTCTTGTATAAGGGCGAGGATGATGAGGCTGAGGCCGTTTGGGCGACTAGCACCAACCAGATTTAAGCATCTCAGGCTGGTTTCTTATCTATAAATAAGAATGGATAGGAAGAAATATTGAGACTACTATTGGGCTCTCATGATTTGACTTCGATGTGGCATTTGAAGCTAATCTAATGCGTAAATGTCACCGTGACCAAATCTCAGTTGAATAGTCTTCGTTTTGGGCATCGATCAGACATCATCAAGAGCCACGCCCGGTTAGCTCAATCGGTAGAGCGTGAGACTCTTACGAGTACGCGATCTCAAGGTTGCGGGTTCGACCCCCGCATCGGGCTGTTCCTATATTCGATTGCGAGCGTTAGCGAGGCTTTCATTTTTGCATTTTTATTCTTCAGCACCTCTAATTCGTTTATCCATCCCACGTGCATTGGTGACATTCAGTGGAAGAATAAAGTTATGGACGCGTAATACTTCAGTTACTTTGAGTTTGTCTTTTACTCAGAACCGATTTTGAGTTTATGCTCCGCGGACCCCGCTTTGGTTCTATGAGGCTATGATGTTGCCATTTCCGAAGCGGCGTTATCATTTCATCTTTATGCAGATCAACATAACGCCCAAGGTTAACCATGCGCATCGAAAAGTATCCTTTATCTCCGCCTACTTTGGAGGAGTTGGCTGCTAAACTTCAAGCCCCCTTGGCAGCCAATTATGAGCACTCCACAGTGAGTGTCGTGCCCTGCCCGGATCTTCGGCAGGCGCCCTATCATCTAGCTACCCAGGGGTTATCAGGGGATGAGAAGATAGCAGATGTAGGAGGCCAACCAAATTTGTTCCCGCGCCCAAAGATGGATTGCGTTTGGTCCATGACTGAGCTTGCGGAGGCTGTGGACATGGATCCCGCGAAGGGGGGGTTACTCGGTGCTGGAGCTGGACCGCATCCTGTCGTTGGGCAGAACTGTGAGCTTGCGCCAAATATTGGTTGGGAAGGCGGTTTTGAGAACGTCAAGAATGAGAGTCGCTACGCCAAGATCGACAAGGAGACAAGCGCTGTCCACGTTGACAAGAGTCCTTCTTTGGACTGCGCCTTGATGATCAACTTGTTCGGCTCCTCAGGCAATCCGGGACCAGTGATCAAGATTACAGCTCGAAAGCGGACAGGTTCTGAAAGAAGTTTTGCAGAGTGTATCCGAAAAGGTCTTCATGAAGCGTACGGCGACTCGCAGACCGTCAGTCTCGGTGGACTCTTTTTGGTCAAGAAAGGCAAGGCAAAATACCATATCATGCCTGACTTCCCTGCCGAGAAAGATCTGCCCTTTAATCATCGCAAAGACGTTGATAGTTGGTTGACTTTTCACGATTTTGATGCACCAATGCTTTGCTTGTCAGTTCTACACTCAGCTGACCCAGGTGGAAAGATGGGCTTGCGGATTGAGCATACGCATTGCTACGCTGCAGATGGGAAAAATGCTGGAGGTCATTATCATTATGATTTGGATGATACGGAGGATGATATTGAGTATGAGGCGTATTTCAATACTGCCAAGATGATCTATCGACTGGACAGACCAAACTGATCTGGCGAGCTTACCCTGGACTTGTCAGGAATTTTGTACTCTGGCGCTCTGTCCTCCCGAGGGACCTCGGGAATGTTAGCAAGCTGTGAAGAAGATTATATAAGAGACGTTGAATTAAATTCTTCTCGTCGCGCTTGCTAATCGAAGTCAACATCATGAAATCGTTGCGAATAAAGCCATTCTCCGCACAAACAATCTACATGTTCTGGAATTGTCCCGTCACTCTCATCCAATCATAAGTCGTTGCGGGCGAATGGTTTAGTGGTATAATACTCCCTTAGCATGTTCTCTTCCAAGAGATGTCCTTCTGGGAGTGGTCCAGGGTTCGATTCCCTGTTCGTCCAAGATAGGTGGTTTAAATCCACCATTATCCGCTTCTTTTTCCCCATTCATCTTTTTACCCTTCATCCTGGCTATCAATGTGATGATCTGATGTGATGATATGATTATGGATGAGTACAATCCAGCTGAATCCTTTTGTCCGGGTGCTGCAAGCGAGTCCTTCCCCAGATTGGGTACCTGTCATTGAATGGCACGTTTTCAACTCGTGATGCTCGTATACGAACTGCTGACAGTTTTAGTCAGAACACCACGGAAACAATCCGTGCTTTCTCGTATCCTGCCTTATGAGACTGCAAGTCACAAATGCTAAGTGGAATAAAAATAAAAATAAAAATAAAGCTCACCCTGGTCCCAGTCTCGCCTTTTTTGCCAAGACCCTAAGCAAAACCTTCAAGAAGCTTGCAGCCGCAACGGGATAGCCGATGCGGCTTGAAAGATACTAGCGCTGACTTTATCGTGTTCGAAATGTCCGGTTGCGACGTTGACAGGTGCTGCATGAGGAAATCCCTGGTCTGTCAGATCTGAAGAACAACGTTGCAATATGCTGGATGTCGTGACTGCATCATTGAAGGCTGAGCATGATTCTTGAGAGATAAGGGTCTTGAAGAAGCGACTGTCATTCTGTATTGGGTATTAGCCGAAGCCATGGTCAATAGTCAACGGTGGCTAGCGTTCAAGTGGCACGATCAAGTCCGTATTTGAAAGTGACAGGCCAACGCCGTTGCCAACGTTGCAGCTATTTTAGGTCATCAATTCGTGAGATTGGAGGCGTATGCCAACAGCTGAGATAAGAATCGAAGCATTGGATGCACGTCATTGAGCCAGAAGATTGTACGGCGTGTGATTTCCACATATTGTACATCTCCAATACGGCGCAAGCCAGCAAGATACAGGCGCAAATGTTTTGTCCGACCCATCGTCACGTCCATGTCACAAATCGTGTGTGGCCAAGAGAAATAGGCGCATTGCATCGCTTCCATATCACATTACTCACAGAAACTCCGCCCCCGTCCAATCTATGACCTCTGCCTGGTTTCAAGGATACGTCTCACCAGCCGTATTGTGCGACATTTTGTTCCACGCAATCAAAGCAAAGGGGGCTTATTTTACTCCTTACAGTAGCAGTACAGTAGATATGGCAAGAATTCGGAGTTTCCCACGGCAAGTCGGCAGTTTATAATTGATTGCATGGGGGGGTCCCCGCGGATCGCCGTGCCGAAAAGAAATGGAAGTGATGTCAATAAAGAGCTTGCGCGGCTTGACTCGCTCGCTGAGTGGAGCTGGAATTCGATAGAGGCCATGCTCAGCTGCGTGCTAAACCCTTTTTTGTGGCGTCTGGGAATGTTTCTGGCACGTTGCAATGGCGTTATTCCACTGGACGCGCTTCTATTTTGAGCACCTACAAGTGAAGCTGGGCTTGCATTCCAGCGGCTACAGTAGTTACCGTTTTACCAACCGCCACTGATTAACGCAAGGATAATTTAATGCTGTCGCAGTTGTTTTACGGTATGAATCATGTTTCAGATTAAACAGAGGGCGAGATAGGGAGGCTAAGGAGGGGTTTCACTTTTTTTACGGCAGATCCAGTAGCAGGGCCGAGAACTGCGGAGACCCGGTTAGATCGGATGGTACAGGGCACTACAGGGACTACAGGGCACTACAAGGGATACAGGGAGAGGGCAGAACTGACAGTGCTTGGCGAAAGCTTGAGTCTTTGACCACGCGGCGTCTAAACAACCTTGACCCAGAACCTTGACCTCCACTATAACCTTGTCCTTGGTTTTGGTTTGGTGGGTGTTATGACGAAACGGAATACGATGTGGGTTCGTATGACCCAGTCCAACTGTCTCTCTCGTATAATATTCAAGCTTTGGCCGCTTAACTTTCTCCTTCATCTCAACATCACTGCACTGCACTGCGGCTTCATGATACTACCATGCGGTCTCACAACCACTTGCTGCGCGGCGTGCTAACGTTCGTGGCCATCTTGACCTTCTGCATTCTTCTCACAGCGATATTTCACATCAAAATATCAGACGGTCTCTCACTCACACCAGTCCAAGAACGGCCTTTCTTTTATGAGGAGCAACCCCCACCTGAAGAGTCCAAACCCCCAAAGAAGACATCACCAAAGGAGCCTTTCCATCGACGACCTCAACACAAGGACGATGACGACAAGAAGAAGGATCAATCGAATACTCAAGATGACTACTACGATCTCCGCCTCGACCGTGGTGACGATGCTGAGGATAAGCCGTACGTCGACTACCATCTCTTGACCAGTCTACGGAACAACATGGGATTTTATAACAAGATCGATGCGAGAAAAACTGGTCACAAGCTCTTCAATCCAACGATACTCGAACTCCCTCGTGATGCTAATACCACTCATGACTTTCTCATCATCGCGCGCACGACGCATGTCGCAAAGGAAATCAACGGCAAGAAGTACAAGATCGCCCGTCAAGTCGCTACCTTTGCAAACCTGACCACCAACTACCTTGACCGACCTGTCATCAGAACCGGTGAATGGTCTACAATGCTGCTGGAAGACTTTGGTGGACCTGAACATCACTGCAAGAGACAGCCCGACATGGATAAGTATGTCGGCCCAGAAGACATGAAGCTATTCTGGACACGCGCCGGCGAGCCTCTTCTCATTTTCACTCACCAAGTCAACGATGAGACGATGTGTCAAGGCCAGTTCCTCATTGACGTGCGCGCCGCCCTGCCTGAGCTCGAACAAGTCCTCGGTCCCGACTTTGCAGCACGTCTACCCTCAATTCGCTTCGCCGAACCGACACTTCTCGCTCGGGAACCAGCACCAGGCGAAGAGAACCACCCTCGATACCAGCGCGAGAAGAACTGGGCGCTAGCTCAGTCCCCCTTTAGTCCAGACTCCGAGCTTTTGATGATGGTGGAGCCGGGACAATTATTCCGTTGGAAATCTGCCGAGGAGCCCGTCGAGCCCATCGTTGCGGTTGACGACCAGGAGTCGGCCGTTGAAGAGCCATATCCACCAACGGCGAAGCCGGGAAAGACTTGGCACGGCAAGAAGAGAAAGACATGCATCCACGATGTCATGCTCGACGATAGCCACGTCCACCAGAGCTCGCCTATGCTAAGTGTCACAATGTGCAACCGCGGAGCATGCGAACCCGATGAGCAAAACACCGTTCTCATGGGCATCGTGCAGCGCCGACAAGACTTCCCGGGCGCTTCGTTTACATGGTATGACCGCCGGATAGCAGTGTACGAATCAGCAGCGCCGTACCGCATGATCAGCGTCGGCAAGAAGCTCACGTACCACGGAGAATCGGACCTCAGCTATTCGTGGACGGGCTCCATGTCGTACTACACAAACCAGACCGAGTTCCCACCGTCGAACCACGGATATCTCGACGATGAGGTATGGCTGGGCTTTGGCGTCAAGGATGCAGCCGCTGGGTGGCTGGATGTCCGGGCCAAGGATCTCATTGCAGATCATTACATGTGTCAGGGGGCATCGGTGGAATACAAGTATTATAGACAGGGTATCTCGGCATAGCGCGGTGTGTATTTTTTGGGTTGGCGTTAGGGTGGGGGACTAGACTACAGATACTGCTTCTCTTTGTTCTTTTGATCAAAGTTTTATTATTGTGATAATCATGAATATTCTGTGTCGGTTGTTTGATGTTTGTCAGACTATTGATGGACAGATTTTGTTGGTGTCGGTCAACTGCCGAAACAGGTTTAGACGCAAGGGGTAAACGAAGCGGTAGTTGATGCAAATACGAGAATTTCAAATGGAGATAGCCCAAAGAATGATATGATGTGTTTTGCGCCTAGCAAAAATAGCAGTCAATAGTCGCTATCAAACGAGTCAGGCGTTGACCGTCAGTTCAAAGTGAAGGGGCTGGTCCAGATCTGTCACATCACATCGCAAAAACTGACAGCAGAACTACGGTGCAGTCACGTCACAAACGATCATCCATTTAGTGAACTCAAAACCTGGTATAAACTGGAGCACGATTATACTTCTCGAACTTGATTGAATGCGTTAGTGAGTTCTGCCGCTGATCCGGCATCTCGGCCAACTATGGAGAAAAGACCTGAGATCGACCCACGGATACACGGCAAAATGTTGTCGCGTCTTCATCAAAGATATCGGCTAAAACGGCTCGGACCAACCAACGGCCAGATGTTTCAGAACACGAGAAGCGCATAAATTTCGTCTCGCGTATATAATACAAGGGAGAAGGAAATGATAGGATTTCGTTACCCTTCTTGTTACGAATGAACGATGCAGGGGTTGCAGGCTGAACATTTTATTGAAACCAACAGAGTTTACATCACAATCCAGTCCTGAAACTCTATTCCCTCGCGTAATCTTCAGAGATGTGATTAGGATTTGTTGGGGGCTCTGATGTCTTCGACGTCCTCGTCATCGATTCGTTTTGCACGACGTGCTGCAATGCCGACGTCTTCGACGTTGGAAAAGTCTGCGATACCAAAGACTTCATCCATGCGTTCCAGTGAGATCTGTGAATCGTTCGAGTCAGAGTCTGGGTGAGTATATGCAGGGAGGAGCGACTTACGCCCTTGGTCTCTGGAATCCAGTATGCAGCAATCGCCATGAATAGGTTGAACGATCCAAAGATGAAGTATGCTCTCCATGGATCGTGCAGAAGCATAACTGGCGTTGACTTTGATACTGCGAGGTTATGCACCCAGTGAGTGAAGGATGCGAGGGCAACGTTGTATGCACGGAGTCGGTTCGTTGGAATTTCAGAGACATAGATCCATGCTATCATAATTAGTACAACTGCCGAAGCATCAAAGCCTGAAGAACTCACAAACAGGACCCCAACTCATGTTGAAAGCCGCAGCAAAGATGTATATCATCGCCAAAGAAGCGATACCCGCGGGAGGAGGATGATCACCCTCTCCAGGCTCAGGACCGAAGCGGAGATACTAACAACGTCAGTGGGAGTCGAAATTTGGAGCGGATTCCATACAAAACCGACGAAGAACATGCAGAATGCTTGGATTGCACCACCGATCATGAATGACTTGCGACGGCCGAGAGAATCGGCGAGGAAGAAGATGAAGATCAAGCATGTAACGACTTTGACAACACCGTAGATCTTGATGGATGTCAGCGAGTGGTAGGGAAAGAAGCTGTAGCGGTTCTTACTCCTTGTGCGAACAGTGCAGTTGTCGTGCTGCTGAGACCCAATCCGCTGAAGATCTATCATCCATTAGTACAAACCTCAGCGACCTTGAAAGCCGGCTTACAGTAGGTGCGTAGTAGTTGATAGCACCAGTCTACACTTCGTCAGCAACTGCCTGCCCAAAATTGTGCAACTTTAGAAGCAACTCACGCCAGTCCACTGCCCAAGGGTAACAATAGCCACCGTCAAAAGCGCTCTCTTCCTATTCCAAGGCAAAGTCCAACACTCCTTCTGAAGCGCCCAGAAACCCGTATCCTGCATGATCTCCCTCTCCTGATCAATCTGCGTCTTCAGCTCCAACAGTTCCTGCTGAATATACGCATGGTCTACAGGCAACTTCCTCACATCTGACAACACAGCTCCAGCCTCTTCCCACTGATCTCGCGAAGCTAGCCAGCGTGGAGACTCTGGACAGAAGAGCATGCTGAAGAAGAGTAATGCTGGACAGATGGATTGGCACCCTAGGGGAACCATCCATGTTGCTTTGCCGGGAAGATGTAGAAGAGAGCCGTAGTTGATGAAATATGCTGTCATGCCGCCGAGGACGAGGAGGAGTTGGAAGAAGCCTACGAGAAAACCGCGTATGGCGCGCGGTGAGTTTTCGGAGACGTATGTTGGCGCGAGCATTGTTCCTGCGCCGAGACCGAGACCCTCTACAAATCTGCAGCCGTTAAGATCGAGTAATGGTATGGGTTGATATCATGGAACTTACCGTCCGATGTAAAAGACTGAGAGGTGACCGTAAGAGAAGGCTTGCATGATACCACCGATGAAACCCGTCACCGCAACAAGAAGCAGCGCTGGCTTTCGACCCTTGCGATCAGCGAATGGACTGGATAGAAGAGCGCCAGCGATAGCACCGGCTTGCATTGTCGTGACGAGGTTTCCTGCTAGATCAGCTGCGTCTTCTTTCGGCCGAGTGTCAAGACCAAACTCGCTGTCAAACCGGTGTCAGCCGGGTCCCATTACAAGCCCGTTTTGAAACGAACCGTTTGAAGTCTGGCATAGCCAGCACGCCACCAATAATGCCAGCATCGACTCCAAACAGCGCTCCAGCAAAACACGCCTAAAAATGTTAGTCCACTATTCCCGGGTTATGGCCACGGGCATCCTACTGAAGCTGTCAAGGCGATGACACGCCAGTTGTAAATCTCCGGTGGATCAACACGAATAGCATCATTGCGCACAATGCGCCGAAACATGCCATGTATCGTCATCTTCACTCACTTTCTTCTCGGATAAAAGATTAAAGAAGGATTGACGATAGGAATTAAGCTTACGAGAGCAACCATGGTTTTAAGTAGTGGAGACAATAGAGGTCCAACACCCTCTTTCGCGGGAAGGCAAACAAACATAATGCGGGGTGTAGATCATGTCCTGGGGTAGAACTTGTTGGCGGGGAGTCTCGGGCGCGTGATTCGATGGTGGGCTTGGCGGACGAGGCGGGGAGTCTCGGGAGGAAGGGTCAGTGATGTATATGAAAGCAACTATTGCAGAATAGAGGAGGATTGCGCGCTGTTTGCTTGGTTTATTGAAGTCATTGGCTGGGGTATGCATTATCTCCGAGCTTTTGCGTTGGGGGCTGAAACGGAGGCTGCCTATTGCGGTCGCGATACGACAAATCACCATGCATGCATGATGTAACGTGTCTCGTATATTCGTTCAATTCAGTATCTCGGCGACCGAGTCTCATTGCAAGATACATTTGATTGTGCATTGAGGGTATCACGAATCATATTTAACGCTGACCCTATCTTGCCAAATCTCGCTGTTACGTCTCCCGACAACGCATCATCGCCCGTGCTGACTATCCCATAGCGCATCTGGACTCTCCCAAATCTGCTCCAGTTCTGATCTCAATGAAGGTGTAGGCCAACCACATCTCTTCTGACATGTATCCAGCATTTCTACTACACATTCTCGTTCCCGGGGATTCTGCATGAACATTCCGGCTACATATCGTCAGTTTATACGAGTCGGAAGATTGCATTGGAGACCTACCAATGAAGAGACATTGTGAGGACAGCATGCTCGATGCATCCTCTGTAAGTGTCATGCCGATACCACAGACCATTCTTATACTCTCTTGGATCTCCTTCTGGCGCTTGAGTAGGCCTTGGATACCGTCCAAGTGAGGTTCATGTGCTGTAATGAGAATGCGCGAGCAATGGTGAAGCTGCACAGCGAGTCCTGTCGCAATTAGCACCCGACCTGACTTCACAGTTGAGGCTGCCTACCAAAACATTGAGGATGTATCAAATGTGGCGGAAACACTTCACTCTCCCGATTTCCCATGGTTGGCAACGCTGAGAACTCAACTGTCAAATGAGACCGCCACTCATCCAGCATCTTTTTCAGCGCCTTGGTCCAGCCAATCCTCCCCGTCAACCCTTCTACCTCAGTGGATGAATCAACAGCGCAAAAGTTGATTACTTGCGCCATTATCCATACAGCACGAGAAGCTAACTCATGACTGTCTAGATCCGCGTATCCCTTCTTGGGCATCCATGTACTGTATGTTCTCCTCTTCTCTCGAAAAGCAACCCAGATATCCTGTCGTAGCCAAGCCCACCACGTCGTACTTTCAAGACTCGATGTCTCAACCTCAATCTGGCGAGATCGTAAGATCCAGAAGACTCCTTGGAGATGCTGTTGCCAATCTTTACGTAACCCTCGTAGCATCTCATACGTTGAAACCATAAGCGTCGTAGCCATGAGCTCCTGGCTATTCTGATAGGTCGAATAGCGCATAGCCTTCTGAACGTAATGTAATGTTTGGTAGTAGTAGTGTAGAGCAGTGTTTTGAGATGGACGTTGATTAGACGGGATGGTTTCATCAAGAGATTGGTGGTAGCATGATAATGCGAGGATGGCGTTGAGAAGACCTGCGTTGCGGACTGCTAGATGGGGAACTCTGGTTGAAAATGTCCGAGCTGGGTCGAACAAATCAAGCTGATAATAGGTCAGTATGTATGCGTGTTCATGCAGAGTGTGATCGACGTACCCATGAACATATGCGGTGCAGGAAGTTCTGAAACAAGCTCTGTTCTCGATCGAGGAGTGATATGCTCTCTGAGGCCTGCCATAAGCTCTCTTCGGAACTATGCGCTGCATGATTGTTGGCTGCGTCCGGGGTCGGTGGTTGAGTATCGATGATCGTTGTTGCTTTCTGCAATGGCGTGATGTCGCTGTCTGCTTGACCATCTGGTGATGTATCGAGTAGCTCGCCGTCAAGACCCAGCGGTGCATCAGTGTCTGAGAAGGCTTCATTCGATGCATCATTGGCAAGGATGCCGAACCATCGAACTGCAGCGGCACTGGCTGATGCTGCTGGAGTTGTCGAGTTGGAGTCGGATTGGCCTCCAGACCAGTCATAGCAGGGTAGCTGTTGTGTCTGAAGATGCGCATCCCAGTTCAAACCCTCTGCGACATGAACATTGCGAGCAGCACCCAGACCGGCATGCGACTGTGACGCAGCAATGGATCGTACAGTCTGTGTCAATTTATCCTGGGAAGTAATGATCTGTCCCAACTGTCTCAGAATCTCAAGACTCGCAGGGTCAAATCTACCTCATCCATCAGAACATGTCTGTCAAGCAGTGATGAACTCACGTAGAATGGTCCTTCTCAGTATTATCATACGAACACGAGATATTCAACGACGCACAGAATCCACATGTCGGCTGCACATTGTCGCACTTTGTCTTACGAGCTCTGCACACATGACACGCCTTGAGACTCCTCTTCCTGGGATATCGCGGATCGGACGCGGGTTGACGCGGTCGCTTGCGTGCATTGTCCTCCGACATTGTAAAGTAGCGTTTGAGAGCGAGTGTAAGGATCGGGGAGATGTGAGATTACTTCCCGACGAGTTGAGGGGGCAATGTCTTGGCGGTGTTGGTCATGAGAATGACATATGCACGTGCTGTGCAACCCCTCACGGGGAGTCTCGGGTATGGGGAAGTGAAACGCAGATCTGGTGAGATCGGCGCGAGAAGGATTCTGTGAGACGAATTAAAACAAGTCGATTCCCATGTTTGCTCGATATCTACTTTTGCAAGTCTCAGGCCGTCATTCATTGACTTGATCGTTGGTCAACTTACCAGCCACCAAAGATGGGCGAACTCTCTGAACCTCCCAATGGCCATGTCAAAAGCAGTATCTCGTGGCAAAGAGCTCATTTAAACACTCGCCCAAAACACTTTTCAACAGATATTCTAATCGCAGGCGGTGGTTTGGGCGGTGTCGCAGCAGCACTCGGAGCTCTCCGACGAGGCCGTAGTGTTTTTCTCACCGAGGAATATGACTGGCTAGGCGGCCAATTGACAAGCCAAGCTGTGCCTCCTGACGAACATACCTGGGTTGAGCAATTCGGTGTCACACGGTCTTATCGAGCACTTCGTGATGGTATAAGACAGTACTATCGGGATAATTATCCCTTGACAGAGGAGGCGAGACGGAGGGCGCAGTTAAATCCTGGGGCGGGACATGTCAGCAAGCTTTGTCATGAACCGAGAGTCGCAGTGGCTGTTATCGAAGCAATGCTCATGCCGTTCATCGGCAGTGGACTTCTCACTGTGAAAAAACGTGTCAAGGCCGTTTCTTGTGAGATGGTTGGACAGATCGTGAGATCTGTTGAGTTCCGAAAACTGGACGGTGAAGGGACTTTTACTGTTGATGCAAAGTACGTCATTGATGCTACTGAGCTGGGAGATCTGCTACCCATCACCAAAACGCCGTACGTGACGGGCTTTGAGTCTCGAAAGGATACAGGAGAGCCCAGTGCGCCGGAGGAAGCGCAGCCCCAAAACTCTCAAGCTGTATCGATTTGTTTCGCCGTGGATCACGTCGAGGGCGAAGACCATACAATTCCCAAACCTGAGATATACGATCACTGGAGGAGCTGCCATCCCGACTTCTGGGGTGCACCGCTGCTTAGTCTCAAGGCGCCGCATCCGCGAACACTTGAGATAGTCGAGCGAGAGTTCACACCAAACCCCAACGATGATCCAGCTTCCGTGATCTCGGACCAGAGAAAGTCAGGAGGAGACATGAATCTCTGGACATTTCGGCGCATTGCAGCGAAAGATAACTTCATCTCTGGAGCATATCGCTCAGATATCTGCCTTGTCAACTGGCCGATGATCGACTACTTCGAAAAGCCGATCATTGACGTTTCAGAAGATGAACTGCAAGAGCGTCTTGCCGAGGCTGCGTCTCTGTCGTATAGTATGCTGTACTACCTCCAAACAGACTGTCCTCGAGCCGATGGGAAGGGTACAGGCTATCCTGGTCTGCGATTGAGAGGTGATATAACGGGTACGGAACACGGTCTTGCAATGGCTCCTTACATCCGCGAATCTCGACGCATAAAAGCCGTAACCACAATCGTGGAACAAGATCTCTCCCTCGATGTCCGCGGTTCAAAAGGCGCAGAGCACTATCCCGATAGTGTCGGCGTTGGAATGTATCGTATCGATCTCCATCCATCCACCGGCGGTGACAACTACATCGACGTAGCCTGCTGTCCTTTCGAGATTCCGCTTGGTGCTTTGATACCGGTTGAGAGACCGAACTTACTCGCGGCGTCGAAGAATATTGGGACTACGCATATTACGAACGGGTGCTACAGACTACATCCTGTGGAGTGGAACATTGGCGAGGCGGCGGGGTTGTTGGGAGCGCATTGTTTGGATAAGGAGTTATCACCGCATGAAGTGCAGGGCAAGAAGGAGTTATTCAAGGAGTTTCAGGATATGATCATCAAAGAGGGAGTTGAGACAGAGTGGCCTGATGTATCTGGATACTGATCGGGGTTCGCAGAGACGTTATGGTAGGTAATGCTGTGCTACAGGATATAAGAGTCTCGTATAAAGATGTAGATAATGGAATAAAAGACAAGTAAACTCTAAATATAGACTACTTAAATGGCAGAGCATAAAGGTCAATTCCATTGCAGCAGGCACTCAAATCTTACTCATATGGCTTCTGTAGCTGATTCCCTTCAACCTGCTCGGCAAACCTGGGGATGTGAGTAGTATGGCACCACGGCTTCAGCTCCTCTTCCTTTCGAATTGTCGCCGCAAAGCATCCCAGCCATCCCCCACGTGGGAAAGCGTTGTTGACTTCCTCGCGCGTCTTCTCATGAATTACCTTTCCAAAGTCCTTGACATTTGGATGTTCGCCAACATTATCGTAGATCGTAGCCAGTTGGATGAGCTGCCCGAGAAAAGTGATGTTTCCTTCGGTTCCGAGGTCTTGATGGCGGATTATCGTCTCGCAAACGGCTTCGGCTTGATCTTTGGAAGAGCCAGTTTCTTGAAGGAGATTGAGAGCTTGGAAGCCACCCTGAAACTCGAACGAGAGACGAGTTGAAGACATGTTCTCGTCTGTGGTGCCGATGTCGTGGAGGAGGCAAGTCAGTGCCAGGGTCGAAGGCGAAAGAGTATTGGCATGCTTTGGGAACTGATGTCGGAGAATGACAGTAGCTGGCGGTAAGACTCATTAGTACAAAACTAAATTCAACCGAGGCGGCCATTGACTTACACCAGTAGTAAACTCTCATGGAATGGTTGTAAGTCTGCTTCAGCAACTTGTCTTTGGCATGTTGCTGTGTCTTCTTGACGATTGGGTCATTATCCGGAAACTGAATGCTTTGAACATCAATGTACTCAGGTTCATTGATATAAGGTCCACTGCTGAAGATCTTTCCGGCATCGGCTGGGACAGCAGTCCATCCATTTGCAGCAATTTCGCTGGTGCTCATTTTGCGAAAGGAAGAGGCAATTGGAGGAATCAATCAGGGTGAGTAAATTAAGCAGAGTGAAAAAGAGGAAAACGAATTGAGGGAAAATTGAGATCAATAAATAGGAAAAGTCTGGCGCTGGATTTCTAATCAAGACTATCAACCTGAGGACGTGGTTTGAGGGGTAATGTGCGACTATCAACCTAAGGCCGTCGGTTTTGGAGTTTTTGGCCTCGGTGATGATGCGCTGTGCATATGTCATCATGCCCGCTTACATGCGTCATTCACACTAGACTTATACTTCACATTCACTGAGATGGAAGACTTCGGTATAAATGTCAAACAGATTCTAAGTCAAATACCTAGCGCCTTGTAAATTCAGACCTTTCCAGCCACAAGTTCATACGAAGGAGGTGGAACCTCAGACGTGGGCAACTCGATCTCATGTCGGACAGCCGGAGTTGAGGGACCTGCCTCAACTTCTCTCGGTCGAAGAAGTTTCTGTAAATCCTTTCTCCCAACTGCCTTGATGAAATTGACAGCTTCTTGGTTCTCTTTGGCTGTAGGATCAGCACCGTAATCTATCAACTTCGCCGTCAGGTTATAGTCAAGTCTCATCAGAGCTAGCTTCAAAGGCGTTCTGTTCAGTCCATCGACCTCGTTGACATCAACACCTTGCGCCAGTAACGCTTCAACAGTATTTTGGCGGTTGACGTCGATGGAGTATGTGAGGAGAGTTTGGCCCGAGAGCATGCGGACATTTGTGTTGACGGCTCGGCTGAGAAGAGCTTGCACCACCGGGGTACTGGGCATTTCGACAGCATGACAAATAGCTGGCAGACCAAAGATGATATCAACCGTTTCGGGACTCGCCCCATTCTCCATCAGCATCTTTATAACCTCAACCTTCTCGTCGTTATTCAAGAACGGGTTCCTGATAACCTTGATGAGAATCGGTTGCTGATGCGCATCTGTACCATCAACATCGGCACCCCCTTCGATGAGCTTCTTGACAATCTGGAATCTCTTCATGCCAATAGACGCCTCCAGGATACTCGTTCCGAGAATGTTCAGAAGCCTTGCACTTGCGCCTTTGTCAAGGAGTAGTCCAACCATGTCCACGTTGCCGCTCTGAACTGCTGTGTGGAGAATGGTTTGTTTAACAGCACTTTCGGCATTGGGATTGGCGCCGTGATCGAGGAGGATGTTGGCAAGTTCGACATTGCCCTTTTTAACGGCGTATATAATGATCTCCTAGCCCATCGAATCCTTTGCACTTGCGTTTGCCCCATGCGCAAGAAGAAGGCGGGTAATCTCGATGTTGTCTGTCTTGACGATCTGGACAATGACTTCCTCTCGTCTCTCATTCTTTGCATTAACTGGGGCGCCATTCTCAAGGAGGAACTTGATACCACCCAAATTGCCTTTAGCGACAACATCAACAAAGTATGGCTTCCCAGTTTTTGATTTGCCGTGTACACTTTCCCCAGAATCTATAAGCATCCTGGCGACCTTGAAACTTCCAACAGAAGCAGCCTTGAATGATGGCGGTAGCTTGTTGCTTTGTGCTCCAGCTTGTAGAAGAACACGAGCGGTTCCAACTTGATCGTATCTTATGGCGCACTTTAGTGGTGTATCCCCATCTTCGTTTCGACCGTTGACGTTTCCACTTTGGGTGATTAAGCCGGAGACTTGTTGCTCGTCTCCCCGAGCGGCGGCTTGACAGAGCGTTGAGACCAATGGATCATGCTTGCGGAAGCCTGATGTAAGGGCTCTGAAGAACAAGGAGCCTTTGGGGCGGCGACAGTTGTCCACCGGACTTTGAACGAGTGGTGAGGAAGTTGATTGTGATGCTATTGGCGGCAATGTCGTCGTTGATACTGGCTCTGGATACGAAGGCGGAGCTACTTCTTTCTCCGCGACAGGCATTTTCTCGCTAATGGACATTGTGTCCTTTAGGGCAGTATCTTTGCCTGCTTTCACAAGTCTTTGGTCCATAGCCGACTTTACTGCTTCTTGCGCTTGATGGGTGAAAAAGGCTGCGCCAGATGGCCCAAAAGACTCGTCCTTCCTGGCGGAGTATTAGACACTGACTTAATGTGTGAGACTGGCAACGTACCTGACGAGGGGAGTGCAAACTTCGAGCATGTAGTTGTAAACAACAAGGCAGCCTTCATGCGCCTTCAAGAATGCGCCGTCTGATCCTGCTGTATTCTCTGGCTGCCAACTAGCCTATTGCATACGTAGAACTTCAAGTACCGTTTCATAAATCGTGAAGAGCGGAGTGAGAGTCTCTCGAGTGTCGCGGAGCTTACGGCTGTCGGATTTGGTATGGAGGAGCTCTTCCAATTCAGCGAGTCTGCGCTTCAGCTCCTCAAGACCAGATGATATAGCTTTGAGCTCTAGAACATGCTGTTCATCTCGTTCGGCCGCGCCATCTACAGCGGCCTCACAAGCTCCTGCGCGCTTCGAGATGGACCTGCATAGGTTGATGAGATCGATGTTGGATGTCGCAGTCATACTGAAGAATTCTCGCTGTTATTTACGATATTGAGGGTCTGATAGGTTTGGGGTCGGTCTGTTGATATATAATGCGGGGAGGTAGCCAATGCTTGGTAGTCAAATGTTATACCGTAGCGTGATATTTCGGCCGAGCTTGTCGTGAGTTGATGACGATGATTGACAGGGGCTTGGACATGGATGCGTGTTGCGGCGTAGCATCGAGACTAACAGCCCTACCAAAGGTTCTTCGATGTTTACCTCCCTCAGACCAATCCTTTCTCATTGATCCGGTTCGCTAAATGCGGCATTCCTTGGTATCGGCCTTCACTAGGGGCGCGAGGATTGTTACGCTCCGGCATCTGTTGATGCCACTCGTAACGGCCAAGTTTGCTGAAACGCCCTGCCGAATGCCTTATGCAGCTCAGTGGCTTGGCGCCACCCAATATGGTATAGCCACTACATAGTTGATCCTTCGCCCAGGACATTTTGGGAAATCCTTTCGAGGCGGCGGGACATGCTTATGGGCTGGCAACCTTCTCGAATGCACTGCTACCAAGGTTCGTTCGCGGACGCGTCATTCGAGTAGGACGTCTAGAGGAGGAAAGGAAACTCAGGACTTTGATTCTAAATGAGAGAAATACTGAGGTAAATTTGCATAAATTTCGGGTCAGCTTAGAATGAGTTTATTTTGGCACCTTATACTAAGGTCTGGTGTTTTCTTGCTCCCTAAGGAAAGTTACAGATTTGCAATCCATTTTATAAACTAGGGGCGTGCGAACGCATGCTAGGGCTGAGTCTGTGATCTGACACCAGTGTCAATAAAGAGAGCTGTTGACGAAAGTCATCTTGTGTTGTGCATCGTTGATTGGCAGGTCTCCGAGGCACTGCCTAAACAAAGCCTTTGTATGGAACATGGGATGGAACAATGTCAACAATTTAATAAGCAGCCGTGTGATTTGTCGCAAAGCGCAGTGTGGGTTCATTAGACTATCGAAAAGAACGCCCGTATAGGCAGGTTGGCGCACAGTTTGCTATGTTACATTGCCAATGTCTTCTTGATACTTCATCCAACGACCCAAAGAACAGCAAAAACAAAAAGGCCAAAGGTCCAAAACTCTCCAACTTGACCACAGTATTGAGACTCATCGTCTACTTCTTGACATCCCCGGAGCCGCGAGTGTGGTTGGGGTGCTTGACAAGAACACCTTCCTCGAGGCGAGGGTGCTTGAAGCCCTCCACGACAACGATGTCTTCACAGAGCTTAGCCTTCCCCTTGGTGTACTTCATGACGGCATTGACCTCAGTGTCCTTCATGACGACGATGAAGCCTTGGTTGCCAGTCTCCTTGGTATCCTTCCAGACAGCACGAGGGCGCTTGGGGGCGGCATGGTCGATGATTTCGACATAGTCATCAGCGATGTAGTCGAGCTCGATTTCGAAATTCTCAAGGGCACGAACTGACTCTTCGACTTCTTGGGGAACGGCCTCGCTGGCCTGACCCTTGGATTCAACTCCCTTCTTCGAGGAAAAGAAGCGAACCATTTTGGCGGTTGGTCTTTTGGCTCTGCAGTTCGGTTGTTAGTATTGAATTCATCAGGAATGATAGAGTCTTGGTTACCTTTTGAGGTTCAGTGTTGTGGTTGCGAGAAAGCCTTTGTTATTGAGACTTGGTTGATGCTTTGGGGCAGAAGAAACAAAGTCCAGAGGTCAGTTTTAGTGTTGTAGTTGTGAGCAAGTGTTTGCTATTGAGGTTCGGTTTTGACTTTGGGGAAGAAGAAACAAAGTCAAGAGGTGAGTCTTAGTGTTGCAAAAAGTGAGCAAGTGTTCTTGTTGAGGTTTGGTTTTTGATTTGGAGAAAAAGAAGGAGATTTCAGCGATGAGTTTCTGATGGAAAGGCATACCTCGGTGGAGAAGGGAAGGTGAATGAAGACTCTGAATTCACTGGTAGAGGCGAGCGTATACCATTGGTTATAGAAGAGAAGCCGGTTGAACAGACCCATTGTTTGTTTTCAAACGGATGAAACTAGCCTTTCGAAGAGCAGAAAGTCCAGTCGAGACTGCCAGCTGTTGTCAGTGCAAGATGTTTGTCTGTGCAAAACTACGCAAATGCTTCAAAAGCAAATTATGTAGTGGAGGAGACGGAATGCACAGGTGAGCGGATTTACCCTGACCAGTTCTTTCATGGAATACCCAGTACTGTTCAGTCAATCGAATACGAACATTTGAGATAGTTTGGCTTACTGCCAGCGTTGTGCGAGCCCAGTGTCTTGATTGGGGACATCGTTCTTGGACATGCCTTTGAAATTGATCTAAGATTAGCTCAACAAAATGCTAGCAAGAAAAGTAACTCCGTAAGGGGTTGTTCCTAGCTCTAGCATAAAGCTATTGTCTATACTGTTCTCCCATCCTTATATCGCAATGTCTCGGGTTGTCCAATCCATTAAAAACTCTTATGAGCTGTCCCGGTAAATGGATGACCCAGAATCAGGGAGCAGCAAGGTAAGTCAAGAATCATCACCTATTGCACAAGACTGAGATGTCTGGAGTATCAACCTATGTAAGTAAGTGTCATTCCAGTATTAATGATGACTGGTTTTGCGCCAGCAGATATTAATAATCGCCCAAGGTTCCTTTTAGGGGCATTCCATTGCTACCCCCGCTTTCTTTGTGTCCCAGTACTTCACAAGCGAAGAGACAAGACACTAGATCGTTCAACCATACGCCTAGCCGCTACTAACGTCCACAGTTTCGGATGCAAAGTCGATTTGCAGACTTGAAGGGGTCAGTTGGTTGCATGAGTACAGCATTGGTATTTAGACCACAAGAACTGCTTCTATCCCTTCCTAATAGTGCGGCCGGCCAGGCGGGAGATTGGGATAGTCATAGGGAGGTTCATACGGATTCGGTGGGACTTGAGGGATAGGGGGGTAGTTATAAGGGAACCGCCCGGGGGGAGGCGGAGGCCTGCCAACAGGAGGACCAACAGGAGGTGGAGGAGGCGCACCGACCGGAGGGCCAACGGGAGGACCAACAGGGGGTAAAGGCGGAGCCGGTAAAGGAGCCGGAGCCCGGGGTGGAGGTCTAGGGGGCGGGACTTGAGGGATGTTGGGATAGTTACATTCATCGCAGGGTGCATAGGCTGGATCTTGTGCTTGATCATGTTGCTCATAATGCGCAACATATCCGACTTGCATACCGGCCGCAGGGCCCTCCAAGGTATATTCACGAGGTGGTCCCGGCTACAAGATATTAGCTTGACGGTTTCACCAAGAGGGTTAAGACCTACCCAATCACCACCAACGGCGACGTTGAAAATAATGAACATCTTGTTCCAAGCAATGGTCTTCCAGACCTCCAAGTCGCCAATTTGGGCCCCCGTGACCTTATGGAAGAGTTCACCGCCAACGTAGAAGCTCACACTCTCCTCCTGCCAGAACTCCGGCGTGCGGTCGATGACAACTTTGTAACTAGTTAAGCCCGTAGCCGCATTCGAGTGAGAGTACGACCCGGAGATACCCTTCTTCTCCCCGCAGATGCCACCAGGAGACTTGTCACAATGAACAGCGGCATAAGTCTTTTGTTCGTTATTGACGTGCTCCATAATGTCGAGCTCGCCACAGGCAGGCCATATGGGACCTCCGGTGCGGTGGCTGTCACCAAGCAACCAAAAAGCAGGCCAGATGCCTTGTTTCGTGCCTCTGGGGGCCATGCCAAGAGCTATGCCAGCTTGGACAATGGTCTTGACACCGGGTGGAGGGGTGAGAGTGTACGTGCTCTCAATGCGGCCGGATGTCCAACCTTTTACCGCAGTGGGGTCACGCCACGGATGGATATGAAGGCTGCCACGCTTGATATGGACGTTTTCAGGGGAAGCCCTGTACTCTTGGTGATCGCCGTTGTGATCCTGGTACCAATGTTGAATGTTCCATTTGGAAGTATCTGGAAGAGAGCCATCAACCCCTCCGAAGTTGTCGTGCCACATGAGCCGGAACCCTGGAATCTCAGGGGCATTCCAGGCTGTGCCAGTGGCGGCGAGAGAGCAGAGTAAAATAGCTAGGAACAACATCTTGGGTGCAGTGAGTTGGAGTTTGAACCCAGAATGCGATATTTTGTTGACGAGAGAAGGAAACATGAAGGGGGGGGGGAAAGACCTGGTATTTATGAATAGCTAGAATAGAGTTTTAGTTTGCTATCTCCTTCTTTTGTGGAAGGGCTAGGTTTAACTTACGGCAAGAACAGACAAGAAATGGCTATCAGCCTTAAAGTTTAGTGATGTACAATTTGTCTCGCGCCAAGTTCGTGGATAATAGCTTGATTGATAGCTTATGCCTTACTCAGGTCGCATACAATACGATGGTAACGAGCTTCGAATAAGGGCGCCTGGGAAATGGTTTCCAAATACCGATATGGAGCTGTAGACCTCAATCGAGGGACTTTATCCATCAAGTGTAATATTACATCCAAAGGCTTTGGTTAAATGCAATATCTCCTTACTTTGCCTAGATATGTCTTCTTGCTATATCATGTGCATTCACATTCAAACCTTTGGTGGTCACTCTAGTCGTGGTTCATCTTGTCCTTTGAGCGAAGATGCGGGCATGGGGCTACCCGGTAGATCGCTTGAACGTGACTTGCATTATAAGCAATCAAGTTGAACTGAGCACGGGGCCACAGATCCCTAATTGGCATCCAGAGCTGTTTAATTGGCCTTTCTAGTCAAAGAAATTTTCTGCCCCCATGCTTTGCTTTGTTCTATTGATTCCGAACTACGTGGCGACTTTAAACTATGGAGAAGAGGCCTCAACGGCAAATAACAGAGTCGATGTGCAAGCCACCTAGAAGCCATTAACACCGAGGATGCACGGGACATGAGATGTAGCTCCCACTGAGAGTTCATTATCAATCTTGGAGTCCCGGGCCCTCATGAAAATGAACTTTTGGTCAATCACATCCTGTCAACAATTCCAGCTATCTCTCCTAACGAATCGACTGTGAAATTTGGCTTCAGCTTCTCACATGCGCTGCGTTCACCATATCCATATCTGCACCAAACAGACTTTGCTCCAAGGTTAGCAGCAAACTTGACATCCGCCTCCGTGTCGCCAACGACTAAGGTTCTGAAGGCGTCCAAGTGGGCAAATCCACGAGCTTTCAGGGCTGGCAGTAGAACTTTCTCGAAGCTTCCAGTGTCAGGCTTACGCGTTGCGCCGGGTGTATTGTCTCCGACGATCAAGTCTCCGGGGATGGTATCAATGCCGTTGTTCTCGAGAGCCGTCTCAACCGCGGCTACACCTTTGTTGCTGACAATAGCGACAGGAACATTTTTCTCATGCAACTTGATCAACAGTTCTTTGGCTCCAGGGAACGCTGATACAAGTTTCTGTCCCTCGTCCTTGTAGAAGCGGCGGTACGTAGACGTCCATTCACCCTCGTCGAAAGAGTCGGGAGATGTATGAAGCGCTCGGAGAACCTCCTTCAGACCCAATCCAGAACCGATCAGCTTCTGCACTTCAGACTCTGTTGGAGCTGAGGCCGGAAGGAGTGAGTCGAAGGTGAGCTTGATGCTGTGAGAGATAGCTTGATGGGTGTCGAAAAGAGTCCCGTCAAAGTCGAAGATGACTAATTGAGCAGGCATGTTGGCGAGCTCAGGTTTATGAGAGAATTATTAATGGTTTGAGGAGATGTTGAGCGTGGCATGAGGATTGATAAGAGTGAAGTTCACATGTGTATGAGAAATTTTATTTGGGCTACACCGAACCCCGCTAACCATCCCGCTGCGTCAGCTGTCAGCATTAAATGCAGCGCCACTCGTCTTCTTGGTCATATACAATATAGCAATCGCATTTGTTTCAGAGTTCCTCTGGCATTTCATATTGGGAGAAATCTTCGGGCATGTGAACCAGTGATTCCCACATATCCTAGAAAGTCAAACACATCAGCTTGAAACATTGTCTCGCTGCAGAGAAACATACCCAGTCTACCCCGTCTGAACTGTTCAGCATGGCCTCAATGCCCTGAAATTCGGTTGAGAAAGGAGTCTCGTTCGAATTATCTTCCCCGTTCATGTGCCCTATCATTGTCAGTCTCCAATCACATAGGATCTAGCATCAGTCTTACCATTGCCGTTGCCGTTGTAAGCTGGGGCCTTTTCTTGGTTTACAGCTGGTGGCATCGACTCATCCTTCGAACCAGTCGTGACGGCTTTCAACATCACCGTTAGCATATCATATGCCTGCTTCGCCTCAACAGAGACCGCCTTGATAGCTGCCCAAAATGCCTGCGAGGTTTTGAGAGCGTCGATCATACTCTCCCGAGTATACCCCATGAGCTCTGGGTTCTGCTGCTCGGGTGGCATGCCCAGCTCAACGCAGACGACCATGGACGCCAGCGAGAAGTCATGTCTCTCTAGAGAAGTGAGAAACCACCTATCATTATACAGCAGTCCACCGACTTGGACCTCCTTCAAGATGCTAGCTTGATGTCCAAGAACTGTCATGGCTGAGTCAACGCAAGCCGCTCTGGAGTAGTTGTACTTGGGATCATGGTATGCCTTCGTCATGTGATGGCGATGCAGTGTACATCTAGCTTTTTGGAAGAGAAGTTCAAGGTTATATCGCCGTATAAGTAGATACGGCGGGACCATGAAGCAATCTTCCAGCTTGGCTATCTTATAACAAGTGGGCATGGACTGATTCATTTGATGAAGCTTCTGATCGAGAGCCATGATCTCGTTGTAGTCTTCCGTCTTGCCAAGTGAGACCTGGTTGAAGATTGTCCGGAAGATGGTCATCATCTTGACTTTGACACGGGTGTACAGAACGCCGGTACCTTGTGTCTCAGGCCTTGGTGGAGGAAGCTGCGTGCACTCAGGGCCAAAGTCTTCATCGTTTATGTTTCGCGGGAGACGTGTATCGCACTGCGACTCCTGGATAAGTGACGGCAGACCAAGTTGACAAGAAGTAAGAATGTCAAGCTGCTGGAGGACACTCCATACACGGCGCCTCATCTCGCCGTGGAATGGTGAAATCCGAGGATAGTTATCAGGGTCACGATGGTATCCCATTCTCATCGCTAAACGAATAGCAATACCAGTAAGGATCCACACGCCGAGATGAGCATCTCGACGGCGCACGAACTCACCATGGATATTGAACAGCAGAGTCTCCAGAGTATACTTACCCGGCGCTGTGGAGTATTTGGAAAGAATAAGACAGTCGGTACACCTCTGTTGGAAGGACTCTGCGACCTCAAGAGGCGAACCCATTCCTCCGGGGAGCTCATCCTGTGATCGGATGTACAAGAAAGTTCCAGTGGCCAGAATTCCGAAGAGCATCCCAACCCACTGAATAGACACGGAATGGGGGTCATTCCAGAAGCGTTTGTACTATGGATGATGAGTGAGGCCCAGGGTTGGCAGTGAAGGAAACTTACCTCGCCTTCAAACTCCCCTGAATGGGTGATCACTTTGCAACGTCAGTGACAGTACTATAGATCAAGAGTTGAACGTACAGATGGATGGTTGAGTCGAGGTGAAATAGCGAGATACAAGTCTATCCGTGATGTGCTTCGGAGGGACATCCGCAAGAATATCTTCAAGGCTCGGGGTGACTCTTCCCGGCCCCAGAAGTAGCGGTACTTGACTTTGGGCTTGATCGACAATGCCCAGATCACTCGCTTCGTGGCTTTCGTCCAGATGCTCGCGAATATGCTCAACCTGGTTTATCGTTAGAATCGTTCCGGCCATCAGCGGTTTGCCTACCTCGTGGCAAATAGCAGACCAGTGACTGCTCGAAACATATATCGTCTCATTCGGATTCGCCATCATTCTTCCAGGCTTGACCTCAGAGCCTTCCTGAGAAGAGTGATGAGATCCTTGGTTGGACCCTATAACATGAGATGTTGCAACATAAGTACTCGATGGACTCTTGATACTGGGTGATCCATAAGACGTCCCTTGCTGAGCTGGAAGCTGCTGAACAATAGAACCAAGAAGTTGCTCAAGATGGCGGACGCGGTCACTCAGATCATTCTGCCTGCTATCCCTTCTTTGAGCAGCAACGCGACCTCGTGGCCAGGGCGCATATTGACATGAGACATTTCTCGCTACGCAATTGCTACATGGCTCATCGCGATCACATTTCAGTCTGCGTATCTTGTCAGCATCGTCATCGGTGCCAAGGAAAGGCGGCCTACTTTCGTTGTCGACAGGAACTGCACGACAAGGTCGCTCGAAGAGGCTGTTGTTGCATCTTCACTTCTACCGTAACGGTCAAGTACTAGATTACAAAGATTGAGCGTTTGATTTATAGAGAATCAGAAAATGAGAATTGCATCAAGATAATAATTTAAGCTTAGATTGCTTAGCGTCTGCAGCATCAAGGACACGCGGATGCTTACGTCACGTGAATGCCTCACGAGCTGGCTACTCTTTTCGACGATGATTATCATGCACAAGAGCTTATGATTCTCTATCTTGCAGTCTTGGCTATTGATCTGCGGGCGATATTGTCCTGTAATTCGCGGTCCAGCTGTTCCATTCGGTGAGACCGGGTGAGATTTGCCAGGGTTTCAACGTAGGGCTGACTCTGTGCCTTTAGGGCTGAGAATGCCTTGCTTTAGACGATGGGCGCGTAAAATCTCATTCTATTCTCGGGATCCCACTTCTTTTTGAGGGCCTTGAGCTTTTCGATCCTCCAGAGCTCGTGGCCGTACATTTCCTCCAGAGATTCGAAGCCGTGAGCGTAGTTGACGTATGCGCGTAAATGCTCGGGGTCTCCACTAGCTTCTAGCAAATGCCTACGCAATTTCTCGCCATGCTCCTGCGCAAGCCCGTCGAGCGTCGTGTTGGGCTTGTAAAGAATGTAAGGAGTGACGAGAATCTCATCATCGCGGTGGGGAAATGCAGAATTCTTTGCATCAACTGCCTTGACGCCATGCGTGGAATACCTCTCAAGAAGAAAGAATGAGCCAGCGAACTCGGGAACGCGTTTCGATATATCCGCGATCTCGTTGAAGACTTTTCGAACGGCAAAGAGATCATAAGTCTTGAGGCCGATTGGGTATCGGAGACCGGTGAAGCCCTTTGCGCATCCGACGCTATCGTCGCTCATAAGCGTGATGGCGGCCAACTCTGGCATTGAAGCTTCGCCAGCGTTGACGTTGATAGGGCCGAGGTCATGAAGTGGTTTCGCGTAGTCTCGCGCTTCTTGGGCTGCGCCATCTGAGATGACGGCGTACCAGATAATTGGCTACAAGTTATCAGCCAGGCCTTGCATCTTGAGAAATGATACTCACCTTGTCAGGATCAATCTCAGGAATGTTGACGATGTAAATCCAGTGCGTCAAATACGGCGGCTGGGTCTTCATCATTTTATTCGTCAATTCCAGAACATCCTCCAGCTTATCTCCAAGGAAGATAAAGATCTCATAAGACCACTTGGGGTTGTTGATGTCGTAGATTCGGTACTGCCATTCGGTCACAACGCCAAAGTTATGTCCTGCTCCGCGAAGAGCCCAGAACAAATCGGGATTGGAGTCCTCGGAAGCCGTCACTGCATCTCCGTTGGGAAGCACAACTCGTGCAGAAATAACTTGATCTGATGCGAGGCCATATTGGCCTTGTAACCAGCCATGGCCGCCGCCAAGGACGGGCGCTGAGACACCAACGCACTCGCAGATACCAGTGACTGAAGATCATGTTAGTACGGGTCTTGAGTCTACAATGGCCGAGTTACCTGTTTGTTTTCCAGCTGTCCAAAGCTCATTAACAACCTTCTTCACACTTGCACCTCCGCCGATCCTCGCAGACTTTCCATCTTCCGCAATAACGACATCATTTTGGTCTCGCAGGTCCACCACAATAACATCCTTGGCCAACTGCAGTGCCTCGGTCGCTCCATGGCCACCCGATCTAGCAAGAAATGGAATACCATGCTCATTCGCGTATCTTATCTGCAACTGTCAGCAGGACTCTCGTCTCAGAACCATCATTCCTACAGTTTCCTGCACGTCGCTCTCCGAGAAAGTTCTCACGACTGCTCCAGGCTGTGGCCCATGCCACTCCCGCCATCTACTAACAAGACCTCCAAATGCCGAGTCATCGGGCAATACGATCGATGCTTGAGGTGAAAGCTTTGCGGATAATTCAGGCCATGAAATCTGCTTAACCAGTGATGCGAGACCAAGACGACCCAGAATCTTCTGCGGCGAGGGGGCCTTACCCAGCGCCCAGGATACACCTGCGGCAATAAACTCCATGGCTGCGTATCAACGCAAGTAAGTTGTTTACGGATGTAAATGGTTGGAAGAAGTCGGTCAGCATTTAAATGTCATCTTTAGTCCCCACCTCATCCTTCGAGCGTATTCGGCGTTTGCCGTATTACCCATGAGATCGGCGCCCTTAAGTCCGATGATGTATTTCTGGATGTCAGCCAATACTCTTTGATCTCGGATAATGAGAGTCTGTCCGAGGTGGTGTTCTGCAGCGTTGTTCCGCTCCGCTTAGCAACCTTGTGCTGGGCGAACATTTGACAAAGACCCGATCGGTCTGACAGAAAGACGTTTAGTCAACCAAGTTTGGATATATTCTCTCAAATGTAATAAATAAATCGAGATATCTGTAGTCAACTACAACGTCCTTTTTCCAACTCTTGATCGACTGAACGTCCGTTAGAGGCGAAATGCCGGTGAGGACACCCTATGGGAATCACCATCTGACATTCATATCTCGTGTTGATCAAGCAACCAACTCCATACGGCGATAGGACAGCTTACAGACTCATTGATAAACACGACACTTGCTTCGGCTTTAAAATTGTTGTTCATGGCGGGCAACTTGTGTCCTCTGCTGTACAAGAAGCGTCAACCCTGCTCAACACCCGAGTATGCTCAACTCCATGCTCACTTGCTGAGCCCCAACACCTCCAAAATCTCATCAGTATCCGTGTGATCTCTCGAATTACTCATCCGATGACACCATGTCACCTCCTTCTCGCCTCCCTCTCCAACAAACAAGAACTCTCCGCCTTGTTGATTCGTGGTACCCCAGTTCCATACAGGATACCCCTCCAGTAACTTCCAAAACGCATTCTTCATGGACATCCACGCATTCCAAAAAGGCGAGATGGGAATATACTTATTCGGAGGCCCTTCCTCCCATGTCCGAATCATGCCGAGCGTTTTGTAAAGCTCTTCAGATGGATCAGTGTAGATGGGAAATTCGCAGCCTGTGTCTATGCGATACATGTCAACAGTTCTGGGATCTCCGTGACCTATTATCACGATGTCGGTGTTTATCTCTTGGAGCTTTTCTGGGGTCGCGTTTTTGGCAAGAAAGCTGGTGTAGCTCACGCATGACTGATGGTGTTAGCTGGGTTCATTCGATGAGTAGAAGCCATACACAACAGAAGAAATGGCGAACAAAGACGACAAGAACTCGACGAGGTCGTCCAGGTCCGCTATAGATGCTCTTGAAGGTATGCTTCTGTGCCTTGCCATCAAGGACCTCGATTCCATCGGCGATCTTGAGTGCCTCTGCAGTCGGCAGGTCATCATTGACTTGGCTGTTGGAAATCTCCTTCCCTCGAGGGATCTCGCACGAATTGTTCATCTTGAATCTTTTGAGAACCTGCAAAGCTACCTAACTTTACCCCTTTCTGAACATGAAGATGCGGGGCTGTTATGTGCCTCGTTGGCTATCATTATCGCCAAAACACCAATTGTTTCTGACGTCAGCACTAGCGAGTTTATGTCACCGCTCCGGTCAGTGCCAAGAACTTTTGCGTTGAATTCAGAAGATCAGCAGAGAAAGAGAGGTAATTTGTCATGATCGACTTTCCCGAGGGTCAAAGACTGAATCTATTAAGAATACGAAGTCTGACAAACAACAAATGGGGAGAAGCGCCAGAAATCGACGCTAAAACAGCACCCAATACTCCAGGCCATTTACTGCTAAAAGCTCTAAGAAATAACACCACTAACCGAGCGCTACTGGACTCCGCTATTCAATCACAAATCTGACACTCTGCTTCCAGTCATCCCTCGGCATCTTCAGGGAATTAATATGCTGCGACTTATTCTCAAATCCAATCCCAACTGTGCAAAGGATATCCAAGTTCTCATCAATGCCCAGCTCCCTCTTGATGATGTCCGGGTATCCAGTTGGCGCAGCAGACACTTGCGTGCCCAATCCCTTCTCTGTCAACAGCAAAAGAAGTGTCTGCAGATAGATACCCACTGACAGAACATCGCCTCTGTTCAGAGCTTTATCGATGGAAATAACAGCAACTACTGGCGCGTTGTAGAAATTAAAGTTGTCGATGAGAGTTTTGGTCATCGCCTCTGTATCTCCGCGGGCGATGTTGTACCCATTTGGTCCATAGACGTGATGACCCAGCTCCGAGCGATAGTGTTTATATGTCTCGGGAATGGCATCAATCTTGAGCTCTTCTTTGTCTTCAAATGCCGTCACGAGCGCAGCAGACAAGTGCTTCAGTGGCTCACCAGATGCGACGGTCACTCTCCAAGGCTGGATGTTCGTCGAAGATGGTGCATGCTGGGCGACGCTGAAACAATCCTCAATAACAGACATAGGAACTTCTTGACCGTTGCAGAATGCTCGAGTACTGTGTCTGTCTAGAATGGTTTCAGCTACAGCATTGCGAGCTGATTGGATCTCATGGCGCTGGAAGGTTTGTTCTGAAGACATGGCGGGCTTGCTGTCGTCGTGGATGTGATCTCGGCAGCCGAAAGCTTGGGGCATGATGTTCTTAAGTATTAAAGACATTGCGACTTATGGAATTCTACCGAATTTTATCTGCCTGACGTGTCGAAGCTTTTATTTGATCGTTGCACTTATATCGACAGATTCTGGGGCGGCGTTATGCATGATCGGACTTAAGCATCTCTTCGGTCGGAGCTTGTAGCAACACGAGCTTCCAAGAGTGCATATGGACATTCGGTTAAGTTATGGATCGTAGGCAGTCGCTAGCTTGTCGAATCAAGAAAATCCAGCTCGACCAGGGGCACCAGTTCGTCCGAAACGCATTACTCATGGTCCATAAGCAGCAAAGCTAGCTGATAAATACATCATGCAAGAGTCCCATTAGGAGGGGCATTGTAGCCAAAAGGTAACCAGGGCCATCCTAAGTATTGGCCAGGGGTGATCACAGGCCACAGTACATTATCGGTGATATGGGATACATGTTTGCAGATCTGGGGTAACAAATCAAACTTGGGCAACCAGTCCAAAATTCTAGTTGGCACTCTTTTGGCCGTCCTAGAGATCCTTGACTAATACGCTCGGTCGACTCTAGCTCAGCTCTCCATTGATACTCCCCATCTAGCCCACGTTTCATTTTAAGCTACCTCGCCCTCCAGCCTCCATCTTTGCAAACGAACCTCTCATCGGCTCAACGAGGCCTATTTCCATTCGAGTTCTCAGCCTGGGCCGCTCCCGCGTCCGATGGAGAGGCTTTCCCACCCTTCTTCGGCTTCTCTTTGAATCCAGCCCATTCCAACAACAAATCATTCCAGTGATCACAGATCTCACATGTTTCCGTAGCTTTGACGCCGACATCTGATTTGCTAGCTGCTGTCCATGTGGAAGGCGCTTGTTAGCTATGTTGGAAGGTATACCAGGCCATCGTGTCTCGTGGCAGCAGAATGAGATGATTTGGGAGACCTACTGGGCAAGATGGCGTCAGCCAAGGCCATGCCTGCGAAAGCGAGATAACCGAGTCTCATGGTTGAAGAATATGTTCGGAAGGTTCAGTAAGGGTTTATGGCGGGATGACCGTGATATTTATATCCCAAGGGCGTTTACACAAGAAAGCCAGTGGCAGGTGCTGGCATTACGTATTCTCATATGAATTAAGCATTTCCACCGAAAGAATGGTTAGAAACATTAGATCACCAATCAATGGCTTGATCATTGAGAGTTTGTTTTGCCTGAGAGGGGAAAAGCTAATGTGAATTTTGACCGAGTGGCTTGGATACACCTTGCGGAATATTGAACATGGGACTCAACGAACGTTAAAAATCATGAGCATTCCACTTCTTGCTGGTATTAGGACCGATGTCAATTGGCCGAAAAGTGACACAATTGATTGAAGGACGGAAATCTCAAAGGTGAATGCTGCATTAAAAATTAAAACATAACACAAAGTGTCGACAAACTACAAAAGCAGGTCTCGGAGGGAGTCGAACCCTCGCTGGCGGAATCAGAATCCGCAGTCATAACCGTTAGACCACGAAACCAGATCTAATTATTGGAGAACATTTCTCAGCACAGCGTACTATCTCGCTGCATTCCGGAGCTGTGACACATTGATACCCACTTGGTTGATGGCAGTCATGACAGACTCGCACATGGAATAGTCTCACAATTATGTCAACTGATGGCTATTATACTGAATCATGTTCCGTTATTGTCTTTTCACCTCTTTATTATGTGTCTGCCTATGTCTGTTTATCCTGGACGATATACAGAGGCTTCCTTGCTTATGTGTGATGCAACAGTATAAGCTCAATCAATGGCACTGAGTCCATGACAGAAGCTTCCAGACGAAAGCAAAGGGGCTATGGTGACTGAACAGGAATAAAGAACTCCATTGTTAGACAGGTTTACTTTGAGTATCTACTTCATTCATTGAGAGTGGTGAGACTTCTTCTCAAAATGTTGACCGAGATGTCGTGCACCAACCACTGTAACACTCTGGCTACAGTGCACAGCCCCTACAACTCACGGCTGAGCAACGCCAGTCAGCACAGGCGGGTCTGATCCATACAAGAGCTCTCGGGTTTGCATCTTGATCAGCAAAACCACGTAACGCATCAACTTCACCAGATCGTCTATTCCTTCATCACCAATGCTAAACAACTTCAGTATCTCCTGATCTCTTCTCCAACATGGACAGTCTCGAGGCTCTTCGAGAGCGCCTCAATGAGACTCTCATCCCCCACGCCCAACGATATCCCCTACAAGCTATCCTCGTCACAACCATAATCCTTTTCATCACAACAAGACTATTCACAGGCAGTTCATCTTCTTCTAGAAAGAATGGATCAAAAACACCCCCTCTTGCACCCTTCTGGGTACCCTTGTTCGGCCATGCTCCGCGTATTTTCCTCAGTCCTTCTTCAGCTTTGACGCGCTTCAGAGATCGATATGTCCAGGGTGTCTTTTCACTCCGCTTATTCCAGAGCTTTCACTCTTTTGTCTTTCGACCTTCACTTGTAGCTCGTCTTCTTGAGCAGCCGGGGTCTATCGCTGACAAGGAGTATGTTGCGAGACGGATCATGATGACCAATTTTGGCCTTGAGAAGAAGGATCTTGCTGCTTATGATAAAGCTGCTCCGGAGGTGTATCAAATCACCAAGGAGTATCTGAGCGGCTCTCATCTCGATGCCCTCGCCAATGCTGCCCTTCGGGATCTCGACGACAATGCTGCTGATGCAATCTCTTTCAACAGCTATCCCACTGATCAGATGGACTGGGAGCGAGAGGCCAATGCAGAGCTTTTGGAAAATACAGGAGACGAAAAGATCATGGCTGTGGACTTCTTTGAACTCATGAAGACCTTCGTCGCCAGAACCGCCACCATCTCAGTCTTTGGCACTGACTTCGTCGAGGTCTATACCGATATCTGGCCTCATCTGTGGATTTTCAACGATGCTTTCCACTCACTCGCAATGGGTGTCCCCGTCTGGGCGCCCTTCCCAAGTTCCCAGCGCGCCAGATTTGCTCTAAAAAGGCTACTCACATTCATGCGCGAGTATCACACTGAGCTGGACAAGTTTCTGAGTGACGAAGAGCCGGCCACGAAATGGCAGGACTTTCACACCATCAGCCCTCTTGTACGCGCCAGGACTGAAGTCTATCGCAAGCACGGCCTGTCCATTGATGTTCGCGCTACGTTCGATGTTGCTCTTCTTTGGGCGACTACTGTCAACTCTACATCGCTCATCTCGTGGTCTCTGTTCGAGTTGTACCAGGACCAAGTTCTGCTATCTCAAATCCGCGAGCAAATCACACCGTTTGTCCAAATCGTTCAGCCTAGGAATGAATTCGGAGGCGCTGTCTGGATCCCTCCTCAGGTTCAGAAACTCGACCTGGAAGGTCTCGTTACTAAATGTCCTCTGCTTCAGGGGGCATATCTTGAGACTTTGAGGTTATACGGTGGAGGATGGTCAGCGAGATACTTGAAGGAGGACCTGATTCTCAAAGATAAGGAAGACAGCTTTGTTCTGAAGAAGGGAACGTTCGCACATATTGTGAATGATCTGCATCACTCTGACCCCAGAAGCTTTACAGATGCCAAGGTCTGGCAAGTTGGACGATATCTTGAGGATACTGTGGATAAGAAGGGTGTCAAGACGCAGAAGGTTAACCCATACACAGTCCGAGCATCAGGTATGTTTATCGTCTTACATGGCGATTGAGTACTGATTAACATTTCTAGATGGAACATTGACGATGTGTGACGACTCGGAGTTTACGTTGAGAAAGGTCGCCATGTACATCTCAGTGTTTATCAGCCTTTACGAACTCGAACCCGCCGGTAGTGAGAGATGGCCATCGCCGCCGGTAGTCAAGGGAGTTGCTTCAGCACAACCGTGGGGGTCTGTAAGGCTTTGGGCGAAGCGAAGGTCGCCGCAGCCTCAATGAGTGGCATACTTGCCTCCCTGAGCTGAACCAATATGTCCTTGGTTCGGGATTTTGGGACACACTGGGATATACCATGTAGTACATTGCTCGACATGCACCAAATTCTCGTCGGATTCCTGCTACTTACGTGAAGAGTTGCCACAGCTGAACGTGGGTTTTCAAGATTATCAACACATCTTTACTACGAGCCAAGTCATCCCAGGATATCGGAACTTCCCACAACAACCTACCACCAGCCCAATTCAAGGGTCGTTTTCATGGTCATTATAACTTCACAGAGTCTCATCACCCATCGACGCCATTACAGCCTGTTTCAAGATCCCAGCTCGTATGTGAGCCCTAGTGGGGCGTAGTGTCTTCCCCAGCGCAAAAATTACCCACAACACCAAAAAGTTGATCTCGAGGAGCGTATCTCCCCCGGGAAGGCTCGAACTTCCGATCTCCCGATTGTCTGCAAGTAACAGTCGGACGCTTTAGCCAACTAAGCCACAGGGGATGAGCTGATTTGATGATGGCCGCCACGGAATTGGGTGCTATGTTGGCGACGGTTGCTGTTTCACGACGGTTGAGACGGAAGATGTGAGAGATCAGGAGGTTGAGTCTTTGTGAGGAACCGTTGAATACGAGTTGAGTTGGGCTGGCTTGAGTTTGTGGAGAAACAGTGGTGAAACGAACAGAGGGAAGTGTAACATCATCCAGTCCAGTTCTGGTGATATTGGCTCATAGGGGACTCTCAATCCACGGGTTAGATAATGCCAGACGATAGAAGCAAAAAATTGTTCATTCGGTGTTTCGTCCGATCAAAGGTGCCAGTCAAAGTTCTTCAACATGTCTTACAACAGTTGTCTCAGATCTGAACGAGAACAGTCCTGTTCACAAGAAGAAGCCTACCTTACAGCAGACACTAAGAAGTAATCGGCCATGAGTCAATTGACTTCCGGCATCATTCAAAAGCAAGTCAACCTCTGTAGACTCAAAAATACATCAATCAATTGACATTCTCGACAACAAAAGTATATGCAATTGGCAAAAGATAACTCCCCCGGGAAGGCTCGAACTTCCGATCTCCCGATTGTCTATTTAATAACAGTCGGACGCTTTAGCCAACTAAGCCACAGGGGACAGGTTGTGCTGCTGTTGAAGGACGTTGCTGTAACGGTGTTGCTCAATCCTTGCCCAGTTCTCTCACGAGTGTGTGAAATGGATTTTCAGTCAGTAGTTCTAATTGAGGGAAGATGAGCTGGGGCTCAGTATGAGATTGTTTTTGTTGTTGATTTTACATTTGTGGAAAGGATTGCTAGTGTGAGATAATACGTGGCTGTGAGTGAGTTTGTTAGCTTGACCGTTATCACCTCACCTCAGCCGGTAGATCGAGTTCACGATGCGACAAGAACTCATACAACGAACGATACGATCTGGAAACAGGAAAAAGGGCAGCTCCTTTCGCTGAAGTGCTTCACTACATTGCCAATTCACCCAATTGATCCAATGCCATTGAGTTTCTAGTCTCTGTGTATTACACCAGGTTAGAAGATTACCCTGTATCATGGCCCCCAACTTCTGGGGGCAAACCCATATCATCATATCGGTCATTACCGAAACCAACACCGGCAATGGCTATGAAGACTGAGCCTTGCTATCCAATATTAATTTGAAACTTCACTGCTGACATGAGTCTTCCTCAAAACCAACAACCATCCTTCACAGTCTAGAAGTGGCTATGCAAACAGAAAGGGGCAATCCCAAAGAATCACAGTCTTCTAGAAAATTGTCAGTGGATCTCTTTATTCCTGCATTGTTTATCTGGGGAAGCTTCATGACATTTTCGTCATGCGGCGATCCTACGGCCGGGGTTCGGAGTACGTGATCGGCCAGGCATCAGAAACGGGGCCGAGATCTTCGGAGCCGGACCCGGTAAAGGATTCAACTAAGCAATTACATTCCCAGGCTGTGTCGAGGCTGAGCAATGAGCTTAACAGTTGTTGGACCAACAATTGTTTACGTGTATAGGGTGATGGGATAGAGACAGAAATTAGCGGTCTGCCTTGTGGAGTTGAGCTTGTTCTGAGGCTCAGTTGCTTTGGGCCAACAGATGAAGGCCAGCAATTGAGGCTAACAATTGAAGACCTGGGTCTTACCCAAGCGCCAGGTTGACGGTCCGCGGTAAAAGGTAAAATTAGCTGCGGGCCATGTCTTTGGTAATCTATGAGCATATCGCCATAAGCTCGAGGAGCATCATCAGAGGGATTGGGGCTGGGAAGGAATACATTGAGTCATCATGAAAGTGTCTATAGTCAACCGTCAGACTTGCTCGACTTACACGAGGGATATCTCAAGTGGCAAATGATCAAGGCACTGCAGGGCGATATTGAATGTCGACAATATGAGATGTTAGCGCCGGGAATCATTCTAGAATGTTATCCCCGTCCAACCGCTAAAGTTACGGCTTCTTGCTTCCGGCCATTTCCAGATACAGCAGATGCCATCCCGGCATCGCCAAGCCGAAGGGTGACCAACAATGACAAGTGGATGGACATTGACATTGACTTGAACAATTCCAAGAGGCAGTGCAAGTGATCACACGTCCCCCATCCAATGACATTACACGTCCCAACAGCGCTCGAGTTATCCTCTTCTGGCCTTGCGCCCATGATATGATTGGCCAGGGTCGGCCAGTAGCTCTGCCGAGTCTCCGTGGATCAAAAAGTCCAGTGGTCATGGAAACCAACATCAATCGGGCGCAATGGCAAGTGTTAGCCAAACTATCGTGGCCGTTTATCCTCAAAGAGGCGGAGTAGATTCAGGGATCTGCACTATTCGCCTCTGGCCCTGGGGCTAGTCTCTCGTCCTGTTGAAGCTATCTCCGAGAATGGACTGCGGTTCAATAGCATTGACGTGAGAAGGCATCGCCCTGTGAGGCAGAAACAAAAGATACTGCCGTATATGTCATTCGAGTAATGCTTGGCCAACGCACATCGTTACCGGGTTCACCAAAGCCGAGAGCTTACCAAAAGTCTTGGCCATATCATGGATTTGAGCAAACGTGTCTTATTCCCATAGTTCAATTGAGAAAGTGCGTATCGACTCTGACGAACCCTCCATCGTTAAAGTTCACGTTAAACGCTCAAATGGCTTGTAATTGTCATTTGCTGACTTGATAATGCCTCATCCCATATCTCATCGTGTTGGTCGTATTCCCGCGACGAAATCAAGAGCTCTTTCTCATGCGAGACCCTAGCGGCACCTCCAAGCCTTGCGCCCCACAAGTCCCTTCCCGTAAGATCGCGTAGGCGAATCATAAATCACCGCCAAGGTGGTTGCATGCCACGCGGGCTCCACAATTTGGAAAGTAGATCGCTCCTTCCCCGTGTCAATGTCACCTGTGCACCTCAGGGTTTCAGGCGACAGGGGTAGAGGGGTAAGAAAGTTAGTCTAGATGACAGAAATACTCAGGCAACTTTGGGCTAAACTTAGGGGGTTTTAGTCTCGTTGTTTTTAGCATCCTACTTCCAGGTCAGAAGTCTTTTTGCTCACTGATGCCTGCTCCTGCACCTGCACTGCACGAAGCTTGGGTTGTGTCGGGTGCGACTTCCAATGAGGTCGACGTCACCTCATTGACTTGGCGCTATGTTAGGTTGTAGCTCTGAAGGAAGGATGTATGAGCTGAGCTTGAGGGTGGGTTGGACCTGCCCGACAACATTAAATAACACCCTCTCCCCACCTCCAAAGTGAAACACTTACAACTTCCATTGTCACTGACATTCCATCACCAAACAAAACAACTTCGATCATCGAGTATCTCACAACTTCTTTGATCAACGCTCAACAGCCTTCAAGCAAAGCATTTCTCGAATCAACACAGCACAACACAATTCTCACTTCACAATGTCGTCCACTGAGGGCATGATCAACGGCGGAGGAAGCTCTTCCACAAACCCTACCAAGGCGCCTGTGATGGAGGGCAACGGAGGCTTCATGGCACAGCACAAGATGGCAGTTGAGCCTCCCAAGAAAGAAGATCTCCAGCGCAGTTATGCGACTGTTGTCGAGAACGACGCCAACCCCAAGGGTTGGTATGGCTCAATGAGTAAGTATCAGTGATAACGAAATGCATGATATCAACATATCAACTAACACCTTTAGTGAATGCCCTTGGAACCATCATTGGAACCATGGGTGCCGTACCCTGCTGCATTATCTGCCCCAACCCCTTCAAGGAGGTCAACCAGGGCAACGTCGGTCTCGTCACGAAGTTCGGAAAATTCTACAAGGCTGTCGATCCTGGTCTGGTTAATATCAACCCTCTCAGCGAGCGACTTATTCAGATCGATGTCAAGATTCAAACCACAGAGGTGCCCGAGCAGATTTGTATGACCAAGGACAACGTTACTCTTCGCTTGACCTCAGTTATCTACTACCACATTGTCTCTCCTCACAAGGCTGCTTTCGGTATTAACAACGTTAAGCAAGCTCTCATGGAACGCACTCAGACCACTCTCCGTCACGTTGTCGGTGCTCGCGTTCTTCAGGATGTCATCGAGCGCCGTGAGGAGATTGCTCAGTCCATTGGAGAAATCATTGAGGATGTTGCCGCTGGATGGGGTGTTCAGGTCGAGAGCATGCTCATCAAGGACATTGTCTTCAGCCAGGAGCTGCAGGAGTCACTGTCCATGGCTGCTCAGAGCAAGCGTATTGGTGAAAGCAAGATCATTGCCGCTAAGGCTGAGGTAACATTCTGCATCCTTTTTCGCTTGGTCACATATGACTAACATACTCCTCCTAGGTTGAATCCGCCAAGCTTATGCGACAAGCTGCCGATATCTTGAGCTCGGCTCCTGCCATGCAGATCCGATACCTCGAGGCTATGCAAGCCATGGCCAAGTCTGCTAACAGCAAGGTCATCTTCTTGCCTGGGGCCAATCAGACCATGGGTAACGCTCTCAACGCGGCCATGGCTAACCAAACTGGCGAATCCAGCGGCCGTGCCCTGGATATCGAAAATGACTTTGGAGGTCAGGACCCAGGTTTCCAACAGGCCATGAACGCCCGCGTCGTGGAGAACATCTAAACAAGGCGTTCTTCCCTCGTGCGTATTACATTGAGGCAATGGGCTAACGCTTGAGGGTTCCCGTTTCGGGTTCTAGCCTGGTCTACTTGATTTCGGAAGCATTGCCCTCGCCTGCTCTCTTCTCGTCTTCACCAGAGCTACACCCAAGCTTTGCTCCTCTAACTCCACTGAATGACCTGTCACGTTTTTGCTTTCAACGCTACACTCTGATACCCATCTCAACGACAACCGCCATCGCTCGTTGCGCTTTTCCAATTTTAGTGTATGTATTCTACTTTCTTCTTCTATCGAGGGAGCGGTGGTGGATAGGGGTGGTATCTTGTGCTTTTATTTTTGGTGATGGATACCCTTGGTTTGCTCAGATGAGCATTTAATGAGGATGGTTTCTGGATGATCTCTTAACGTCATGGAAAATACCCAATCGCTATGAATATACCCTTTCCTTCTGATATTGCTGTGTTTTGAAGTGCTTCACAAGTCTGTGAAACCGAAGGAACTCTTATGACCTGTGATAATCTTGAAATGCCAAATCGTGATATTTTCTCGCTGGTGACGAAAAAGACTTGGGTAACTTTGGAAGGGTTCTATACTAATGATTTCTGGCACCCTGGTTGAAGAACGTCGGGTTGTTGCTCCTCGAGGCCCCAGAATGAGTGAACAGAACCAAGACAACCTCATACATATTCATGGAAAAGTGACAAGTCACATTGCATGACACTCCCAGTTCATCACAACTAACTACATAGGTAGTAGTTCATTTAGCAATCACAATCTCCAGGGCAGGCCAAACTTGAGGATTAACTTTTAAACTTGACAATTTTCTCTTCTATATCCCTCTGTTCACCCTCCCGTAATGATACATCAAAAGCATAGTAAATTCCTCTCCAGAAGTCATCGCGCATCCACCCAGGGGACGGGGGAGGGGACAGAGGGTCAAGTTGAAAATACGAAAAAGGGATAAAACCAAATCACGCCAATATGCCCTCCACCCAAACGCCAGCCAGCCAGGAAACAAGGTGCGGGCAGAAGATGCCATGCCAGGAGTCTCTCAGGTATCATATATCTACACATCGGGAACCGTCCAATAGTCTGTTGTTGGGTTGACTTGAAATATGATCTTTCGTTTTGGAGCGGGTTCTTCGCCAGTGTTAAGACGAGTACGAGTAAAGCAGGTAGGATGAGATTGGTTAACATCGGAGTCCTACAATTGTGTCCGATTCAGCATCGTCACGACTTGCGCCGTGGACGTTTACTTGAGGGCCTCTAAGCCTCAGAGTGTCGCTTCTTCTTCTTCTGCTTCTTCTCCTTCTTGGGCTCCTCGTCTTCTGAGTCGTCGTGCTTGCGCTTCTTCTTGCCATCAGTCTCTTCGGCGGCGGGTTGCGACTTGGAAGGTGTGGCCTTCTCCTCGGCCTTTCGCAGCTTCTTGAGTTCCTTCTTGCTGATGACCTTGGGTGTGCCATCGGCGTTCAGCTCAACATCACCTCGCTCGTACTTGCGCTTGAACTTCTTGACTGAGATACCGGCCTCTTCGGCAAGGCGCTCGTAATCGGCCTCGGAGAGCTTCTTGGGCTTGCCAGGAGTGGCAACCTCGTCATCGCTGTCCTCAGCGTCCTTCATCTCCTCGTCAACCTCCTCGATGAGCTTCTTGGCCTTCTTGAGCTTCTTGGCGGGGGTGGCTTCGGTGGTCTCCTCATCATCGGCAACACCATCGGCGTCACCGTTGTATCGGCGGGTCTCCTTGAGAGTGAACTGGCCAGCACCAACGATCTCACCAGAGGGGGTGACGTTGGCGCCTTTGGGCAGAAGAGGCTTGCCCTCTAGCTTGCGGAGCTGGTTCTCAAGCTTGATGCGGTTGCTAAGACCAAGGATAGCGCGCTCCTCCTCATCGGCGTCGTCTTCGGCATCACCTAGGGCGTCGACACGGAGACCTAGAGCAGCCTTGGCAGACAGCATACGAGCGATCTTACCCTTGTTTCGGCCGGTGGCCTGACCGATGAGTGAAGAGTGGTAGATGAGACCATACTTGGGTGTATCGTGCTTAGTTTTGAGGGCGCGGAAGAGGGCCTTCTCGGCACCGAGGATCTGGATGGTGGAACCAGGAGACTTGGCCAAGCTGATGAGAGAACCAGCGTGGGCAATGAGGCGGGCACCAACGAGGTAGCCGACGAGAGCAGTCAGGTTGGGAGCGATAGCGCGCATGCGGCTCTCGAGGTACGAGGACAGCTGTGTTCGGTAGTTTGAGTAGACAATGACTTGGTCAGCCAGGAGCTTAATGTTGTCGAGATCCTCATCGGTGATCTCGGTACCCATGCTAATCTCGGCAGCAGCCTTGATGGAAGTCTCAATCTCCTCGGGGAGGATCTCGGAGAGGTCGCTATCGGCAATGTTGGTGCGCATGCCAACAGCGAGAATGACGCGAGCGTAAGCCAAGTTGTCATTCAGGATCTTGGCCATCTCAGGGAAATGCCATCCGTACCACTCCTTGGTTCGCATAGCGTAGACGTTGAGCTCCTTGTCGAGGTCGTCGAGGAGCTTGATAGCCTGGATGATCATGGAGTCGACCTTATCGGCAGAGAACTTGAGCTTGTGACGCGACATGGAGTGAGAAAGACCCAGGGCCATGCGGTCAAAGTTCTCCTCGAGCAGACCAGGGATAAGGTTGGGAAGTCCACCTCGAATACCACGGAAGAGGTCCATGGTGTTGGAGCCAGAAACAGGAGAAATGTTGAGCGAGGGCATGTTAGAGATGGCAGTGCCCAGCTTCATATCGGCGACAGCGAGCGAAGCCTTCTTCTCGGACTTGAGGTCGTCGAGGAGTTGGGTGAGAAGCTCAGGGACCTTGCCCTCCTTGAGCGACGCAGCTTCTTCGAGAGCGGTAGCGGCGCTGTCGAACTTGACAAACTTCTTGAGCTTGAGCCTATCAAGGGTAAATATGTCAGTCAGGTACTTGATGGTATTTCGGCAATTGGCAATGGTCCACTCTGCCATTGAAGACATTTTCGGGTGTTCAATGGCTTGAGTTTTCGCAAGTAAAAAAGTGTTCAAAAAACTTACATCTCGACCACCTTCTCAGGTCGTCCAAGCTCAGCAGCGAGTTCCTCATTCTTGAGCATCTTCTTGTCAGTAGCCTTGAACAGGCCATAGCTGCCAATTGTTAGCCCGGCTTCCTAGATCTTCACCTGCCTCGCCATCATGAATTGACGATGGTCGAGGTCAAGATCGGGAGTCGCGACTTACCCTGCCGGCGTCTCGGCAAGCACAAAGAGCGACATGGTGAATTAGTTTTGGTTCCTTCCTTCTGTTCTCGCTCTATTCGATTGGCGTCGTGGCTTCCTCGCGAGGCACAGTCCGGTCTGTTGTGCGCGGCTACGAAAGGAAAGATCGAGGGTGGGCTGGCGATGGAAAAATTTCAGATGAAGCTTGGGAAGGTTCCACTCATTTTTTTTTGGTCTTGGTCCTGGAGCGGAAAGTGTGATGCAGGTTCTTCGGCTGCCGGAGCTACTTACCTCCGGTTTCTGCATCAGGTACGTACCCCCAGCCACTGACTCCTGGCCACTCACGTGTCGAGGCTCGCGACAGCATGTCTGGGCAAGCTTGCGTCGCAGGCTGAGGTTTGTTAGGCGGCCAACTTAAACAATCCCGTTAATTCATCGCCTCGGCCACGAAGACGCCCTATAATCCCAAAGACCTCAATACGATAGACCAAGGCCGAACGAATTACCACGAACGAGAATCAAGATGGAGGGTCTTCTCTACAACGTCAACGGCGGGTGCGTATTAGCTTGGAGATGGAGCTTCATGCGAGTGGTTCTGGAGACTAATCATAAGGAACAGTTACGTCGAAGGAATTGTCCGAGGCTACCGCAACGGTCTTCTCACAGGCGCTGCCTACAACAACTTGACTCAATGCGAGACGATTGATGGTACGCGACGATGACTTCATCACCAACTTCATAATACTAACGACCAGAAGATCTCAAGCTTCAGCTTGGCCCTTCATATGGCGATTTTCTCGCTTCCCTACCACCTAACCCCTCTACGTCAGCTCTCGCAGCCAAGACCACCGACAAGCTCATCTCAGAATTCCGATATGTGCGCGCTCAAGCTGTCGGCTCCCTTGCTACCTTTATGGACTACGTCACCTACGGCTACATGATCGACAACGTCGCCCTTCTCATCACAGGAACCCTCCATGAACGGGATACCCGTGAGCTCCTTGAGCGATGTCATCCTCTGGGATGGTTCGAGACTATGCCAGTTCTCTGTGTTGCTACAAACATCGAGGAACTTTACAACAGTGTGCTTATCGAAACCCCTCTTGCCCCATACTTCAAGGGCAGTCTTAGCCACCAGGATCTTGACGAGCTAAACATTGAGATTGTCCGAAACACACTCTACAAGAACTACCTCGAGGACTTTTACAATTTTGTCAACACTCACCCTGAGATGGCCGGTACACCCACTGCTGAGGTCATGTCTGAGATTCTCGAGTTCGAGGCTGACCGCCGAGCCATCAACATCACACTCAACTCCTTCGGCACAGATCTTTCCAAGCAAGACCGTAACAAGCTCTACCCCAACTTTGGAAAGCTATACCCCGAAGGAACTCTCATGCTCTCCCGAGCTGAGGACCCTGAGGGCGTTCGTCTGGCAGTTGATGGTGTTCATGACTACAAGTCTTTCTTTGACGCCATCTCAGTCGGTGGTGGCCCCTCGGGACCTGGAAACATGGGTGGTGGCGCTGGAGAGACTAAGACGCTGGAGGATATGTTTTACCAGAAGGAGATGGAGATCTCCAAGAACGCTTTCACCAGGCAGTTCACTCACGCCATTGTCTATGCTTGGGTGAAGCTCCGAGAACAGGTTAGTGAATCCCACATGATCGCATTTCACCATCAGACTAACAATTCACAGGAAATCCGCAATATCACCTGGATTGCCGAATGCATAGCTCAGAACCAGAAAGAGCGCATCGGCAACTACATCAGCGTCTTTTAAATCGAGTATAGGTATTGGCATCGTTTTCATTTTTAGCAGGATTTTGTGTAGTATAGCAGCAACTGAGCTCGTAATGGCACGGATTAGTTCCCACACTGGCGCAAAGGACAGATAGGTAGATGCAAAAGGCGGCATCGTCGCTCCATCTTTCAGGTGGCTTGTATTGTACATAGAGAGAAACAAGTTATTCTACAAAATCATCTCAGCTCCCGCTCTGTCTCTACAGCGAGATCTGGTCCTTCCATGTCGCAGGTGTAAGACCCAGCTTCTCAACCATGTGAGTCCATCGCTCACTTCCCCTCTCCTTACGGTCCATGTACTTCATAAGCTTTTGTCGACGGTGCAGCAATAATCTCAAGTTTCGCTTGTTGTGCTTATCCTTGTATCCTCTGTTGATCTGCAGAGCCTGAGAGAGGTTGTTGATCTTGGTTGTCAAGATTGCAATCTGGACCTCGGAGCTGCCTGTATCAGGACCGCTCCGGACCGGCATTTGCACCTTGTTGCGATGAATTGACTTTGGCTTGCGTTTCAGAACCTTGTCTGTATTGTGACGGCCGAATTCCTCAACGATGCGTCTCACGTTGGCGTGGAAGCGGTCCTTTGCGCTGCTGTTGCTGAGCGATGTGATACGGCGCAGAGCCTCAATGGCCTTCTGGTGGCGCTGCTCGTGTTGCTTCGCCTTATCCACTCCGCTTTCGGGTTCCATCTGTGACTCGACCACACCGATCATGGGCTTCGTAAGTGTATATGCGTGCTTGACAGCCTCAGAGAGTTCAGAGTCGGTAAGGAAATAGTTTCGTAGTTCTGGAGATGTCGGTAGCTCATGCGCCTCGGCGAGCGGGTTTCCACTTCCATCCACAGGAACACGGGACGTAGCCTCTTGACCAGCCGATTCAAGAGACTCTATAAAGGGAGTTGTCTTTCCCTTGACGGGATCACCCCACGCCTCATCCCTCTCACGGGCGAGCTCCTCACGCCGTTGCACATTGGCAGCCTTTCGCTGCTGAGCCTGAGCCCATCGGTAGGGATCCTGTTTCGCCTTGCGCTTCTTCTCACGCTGGGACAAGTTGGCCGTTTGGACAATGGGGAGGAAGTTCGGGGTAGCAGGCTTTGCGGCGGGTCGGAGGCAGACTGAACAATTGATTAGCATTGAAGAAGCTAATGGCTACAATAGATACATACGGTTCAATGTGCCAAAGCGCGGCAGCGCCGGTATTCTAGGGGGCATGATTGAAGCATCAACCTACTGCTTTGATACAGAGACTGATGGATTGTCGTCCAAAGCCCGCCCCAAATTTTCCTTAGCCCACCCTGCCAATGCCGTACTGGGAGCCCGCTGGGCCGCTGAGTACCGAAATGGATTAGCCTTTCCATCACGTGGAGATACTACACCTCGATCTCTTATCGTCACGCTAGCCCATGTTTAGCCTAGTGTATCCATCAGGGCTTCCACCTCCCACATTTTGATGGTCTCAAAATTCAGTCGCGAACTTCTCGATTTTGCGATTCTCTGCACGCAACACCACAATCCTCTTCGCCGTCACCTTCCAAGCCATCCTTCCTTTTCGTCACCCAAGACAAGAGAAGATAATCCGTCAAGATGGCTCCCTCCAACCTGCCCGCCCTCTTCAACGCTACCAGCCAGGACATTGAGACCCTCCTGGCTGCTCAGTGCCACCTCGGCTCCAAGAACCTCCAGGTTCACATGGAGAACTACCTCTGGAAGACCCGTGCCGATGGTGTCAACGTCATCAACGTCGGCAAGACCTGGTATGTTTGAATTGGATTTTTTGTGGGAGTTTTGGGCTTCAAGATTGTCTATTTGGAGGGGGTGTTGAAAGCGCATATTCGATATTCGAAAAATGAAGCTATTCAGAGGAGGGGCAGACAACCTTGAAACCAAAACACCAAAAATTCTAGCGCACAATTGCTAACAGCGCATCTTACAGGGAGAAGATCGTTCTGGCTGCCCGTATCATCGCTGCCGTCGACAACCCCGCCGATATCTGTGTCATCTCTGCCCGTCCCTACGGTCAGCGTGCCGTCCTCAAGTTCGCCGCCCACACTGGTGCCACCGCCATCGCTGGTCGCTTCACCCCCGGTTCCTTCACCAACTACATCACCCGATCTTTCAAGGAGCCCCGTCTGATCATCGTCACCGACCCCCGCACCGACGCCCAGGCCATCAAGGAGGCTTCCTACGTCAACATCCCCGTCATTGCCCTCGCCGACACTGACTCTCCCACCGAGTACGTTGACGTTGCCATCCCCACCAACAACAAGGGTCGCCACGCCATCGGTGCCGTCTGGTGGATGCTCGCCCGTGAGGTCCTCCGCCTCCGTGGTACCATCTACAACCGCGAGACCCCCTGGGACGTCATGGTCGATCTTTACTTCTGTATGTCTCCCTCTCAACTAACACCAGCAACATGTACTGACAACTCGCAGACCGTGACCCCGAGGCTGAGGCTGAGGACAAGGTTGAGGAGGAGAAGCTCCCCGGCGCTGACGAGGAGGGTCCCGCCGCCATCGAGTCCGGCTTCCAGAACACCGCTGGTGGTGACTGGGAGACTCCTGCCGCTGGCTTCGCTGGTGCCACCGGTGCCGCTGCCCCCGGCTGGGACGGTGCTGCTGGTGAGGAGTGGGGTGCTGCCCCCGCCAACACCGAGTGGGCTGCTTCCGCCGAGGCCCCCAAGGACTCTCAGTGGTAGGGTACTGAGGCCCAGGAGGGTGATGGCCAGGGACATCAAGAGCCTGCCATTGACTGGTAAAACAAGAATTCAAAAAAGAGGATACCAAAGCAAATTCAAAACAGACATTGAATTTGAACACATTTGGAACGGTTTTACGACGAGAGAAAGGCAGAGAGCAGAAAAGCGTGTGGATGTGTGTTGTGGTTCAATCAAACTATTCGACAACGTTAACCTTTTCCTTTTCCCCCCTTTCGATAACACAATCTTTCTTGCTGACTATCTTACGAATTAACATCCGTGGGAATTGAGGTTTTCAACTCGGCGGTGCTAATGAGGGAAAGATACTCTCCCCCTTGTCTTTTGGGATGGAGAGGGAAAGCCCTGCGCTGCTGAGGGGATGGACTTAATCGTTATCCCGCCTTGTTTCTATGGAATTTGTATTGATGCGAGAAAAGTCAAAATATGAGTCGTCTGACCTGGGTTTACCCATGACATGATTGAGTGCCGTAAACATGCTTGTGAAGTCTTGTGTTAATCATAAATCTGTAGACTAACTTGATGACGATCAATACTTGCATCAGCTTCGTCAAGGAAATAATCATTTTCACTTTAGGTAGTTAAGATAGAGCCAACTCATCGTAAACATGGTATCAATTGTCAATCCTCACTACATCTACTCATCCTAATCCCTATGCTATATCAACAACTAACTGCCCTCACCCCAACCTATCGTTAACACTAATTAAAGTGAATCCAAAACTGGCCGTTCTATCAACTGAGAAACCAAAAAAAAGGGAACAAAACGCAACATGACGCTTGCGCAGTGCGGGTATGATCAAAAACCAGGATGAGAGAAAACCCCATAGATGAAATCGTGCGAAATACAAAAAGAAAGCTTGCCCAACTCCTTGCTTTGTGCCCCAAATGCTGTTGATGATTATGTTGTATGTCTCGGGGAGAAAAAGAGAAAACTCCTGGTGTGGTGGTATGTGAACGAGTTATGAGATGGGGTATAATGTGAAGGCATGCTGGGTATGCTCTTCTTGTGGTGTTGAAACATAGGAAATGAAACGCCGTTTGGGGTCGGTGAGTCATAAATCGTTATTATCGTTCCCGTATGTGTATGAAGTGTGAAAATGTGGTAGGTAAACCGAATGGTTGTAGAGTTTATTCGAGCATTTCCGAGTGGCGTCGAATGTCCTCGTCGCTCAAAGCGCTCATCCAGAGACAGCGCTCAGTAATGCCTTCAATGGGCTGGAACTTGTATCGGGTGCTGGCCTCCAACAACCTAAGCAGTGTCTTGACAACAGAGGCCGCAATGCGACATCGTTCAAAGTTGATCAGGGGAGGCGTTGTAGGTGAGCCAGCCATCTCAGATGGTCGCTGAGCATTGTAAAGCAGATCGTGGGTATATATACCAACGAAAGGAATACAGCCTTGGTCAGAGCCGACCTCCATCTCCGCACGTAGGTTGTAGAAGTTGCGCATGGGGGTGACCAGTTTCTCAAGATCTTGCAGTGTCTTCAGGTCTTGAGGGGCGACATGCTGCCAGGTCTTGGTGAGTCTAGCGACTTCGTTGCTCGACAGCGCGATGGTAAGCTGAGCGAGGGTAGCGAAGTTGCGGTATCGGCGACAGTGGGTGGCGATATGAATGTACTTGGTAATGCATCGCACTCTCTCCTCCAGGCCTTGCGTCAAGACAATCTCAGAGATGGCCCATTTGACCATGATGTTGAAGCGAGCAATGACTACTTCAACTCCATGGGCGTCAGAGTTACGGAGGAAGTCAACCCACGATCGAGAGTCGCTATGAGCAGCATCCTTCCAGTTCATGTCAATGAGTTCCTTCCAGTCAATCTCGTTCAGCGCGTCCTTTTCAATGAGTGTGAACTGCTGAGCGAGAATCTCCGAGTCGAAAGCCAGGATGAATGGCAAGTGAGCAGAATACTTGTTGCTCTCAAAGGAGTCCACCTTGGCAACTTGACGAAGTACATCGGTTGATGCTTGATCAGCCGTCTGAACGTACGCAGCGGTAGGTGTAGTCTCAGGAGTTGGAGGAAGAGGCTTCTGGCCCCAAACTTGATCCTCGTGTAACTCAGGGACTGTGAAGCAGTGAGGCGGAGACATCTCCAGCGCTTGCACCAAAGTCATGGGAGGAGAAGGAGGCTTGCGGTTAGGAGGTGGAGCGGGCGAGCCAAGTGGATGAGCAGGGAGCTTCACTCGAGGCAAAACACCATCACCGTATTCAGAGTCCTCATATTCGAGGGCGTCCGCTGACATTTCCGATGAAAGGTCGCTGTCGTCGTCAAGGAACGATTGGTCCTCCTCCACTGAAGGAGCAGTGTCGCCAGGCTTGATGCCTTCAATGCTCCGCGTCTTCTCAATAAAGTCGTAAGAAGCATGCTGTGAGTCGCCTCCATCCTCGGTATACAAGACGGTCTTGTGTGGTCGAGGCGTGGTTTCTTCATCTGAGCCCTCGAGGATCGACATGTTGGTCCAAGGGCGACCCTTCGCGGAGTCTCGATCGAGGATAGGAACAGAGGAATAGCTTTCGTGAGACGAACCAGTCAAGAATGATCTCGCTTCGGTTGTAGGTCTCTCGGGTGAGAGACTTTGCTCTTTCGGCTCAATCAAAGGCTCTGGTTCACTATCCTCAGGATCCAGCATGAACGTCTCCCTGACCATCAACTCCTGTTCGTGATGATTCTTCTTGCGATCCGCCTCTGACTGCTCTGAAGCGATCACGACCTCGCCAATTGTCTGAGGGGGTGCTTGAAGGCTGACAGCCGACTTGTGTGACTTCTTCTCGGGGAGCTTGCCCTCAAGCTTGGCTAAAGCAGACTCGATTCCACCGTCGTCATCATCATCGGGAATTTGAGCCAGCTTCTGAGCCTCCTTTTCGAACGATGGGCGCATAGCTGGCTTGGATGAGTGAGTGCTGAATAGTGAAAGCTCTCGCTTCGGTTTGTCCGCAAGTTGTCCAACAGAGAAGGCCTCGCTTCTAGGCTGTACGTACTCAATGGAGACAACTGAGCCTTGACCAAAAGATCCACGACCAAAAGACGCCATCCGAGGGCTCTGCATGAAAGAGCTGCGAATTGACTCTGAGTATGTTGTCAACGAGCCAACAGATTGTGATCTCCTCAATATAACAGGATCCAGCTCTCCCACGTTCGTGGCAGCTCGCAGGTCTCCTCCAGGTCGTCGTCGAAGAATTCGCAGAGGCGGTGGCATAGGTTCCTCGGGCTCAGGTTCCGCGATCGATTGGCCAGAAACTGTTGTGGCATCGAAGCTCTGGACTGTGGATCTACGAGCGAGGCCGTTTGTGAATGAGCTGCGGCGGCGAAGAATCGAGTTCAGAGACCGATGAGTCCAGCCAGACTTGTTGCGACGGTGGTTCTGATACGACACAGGAGGGCGGTTGCGAGTACTTCGAGCTGCTGTAGAGTATGAGACTCTGCTACCATCCTCTGATAGAGGTGCGCTAGTGACAGGGGCGAGGGTCTCGAAGTCGGGAACAAATGGCGGCAGAGGATCTTCATCTAGCGATGGCCGAACAACATGTTGGTTGAGGAGGTATGAGGAACGTCGAGGTGTGTTCCCGCCATTGCCAGCAGGAGGAGTAGAGGGGGGGGTTGGATCACCTCCCGTCAACTTGAAAGTATCTGCAAAGGCCTCAACAGAAGCATTGCTATTAGGAATTCGGTGGAGGAGCGCTGGGTCGAAAGGTGTTGTGTCATCCACGATGACAATGGATTTGCTACCTGTAGTAATGGCCATGTCGCTAGACGGTCGATGTCTATGCTCGTGCGTAATATGATCATAGTTGGTTGTATCCATATGAGCAGCCGAGTAGTGAAAGTCTCCAGTAGGAGTCAGGGATGGGTTAGGAGACATCGGAGGAGGTAATCCGCGACGATCAGCTTCAGCAGCAGCCTCATCTCGCACCGCCTTCTTGAAATCCTCTACGACCTCAGCACCAAGCAAGTCAATTCTGACAGTCGGGCGAGCTCCGCTGGGCCTATGGCGGCTTTGGGGTACGACAGCCGTTCCAGGGATGCGATTTGTGATCGTGCCACGAGGGCCAATGTTACCAAGACTGACGAGGCTCCCTTGAGTGGGAGACATGCCTTGTCCCCTAGTGCTCAAGGCTCGTCGAACGGTTCCCAGCAGCTTCTTCATACCATGTCCAGACATCGCGCTAGCGGGTATTCTTTCCTTGACGAGGCTTCGGTTTTCAGGGTAAAGGCTAGGCGAAGTTACCAAGCTGGTAGAGAACTCATCCGGTTCCACATCGACAAAAGCCTGGCCAGGAGGTAACAAATTTCCACGGACAAGACTTCCGCCATATGGGACTGTCATCATGAACTCCTGATCCTTGAATGACAGCTTATCCGTGCTGTGCTCGCGCAGAGAATCGGTCAAACTGTTGTTGCGCTTGTGAGCAGCTTGAGGTCGCACACGCTTGCCAACAAGCGCACGAGGAGTCGTAGCTACTGGTCCAGTGTGATAAGCCGAGGTCGATACAGGATGAGCAGCTAGAGGGTTCGTCTGATGAGGCTGAGCAGGTTTGATCTTGCTAGGAAAAGAGCACGAAATGATGTCCATGCTGGTCATGCTAATTGGCGATGTCTGCTGTTCTGCTGAATCCCTTGCGGTTTGTCGTTCAGGGGTGCTTGGACGGTGCTCAACCACAACAGAATCTCCAACATGGCCAGCTCGAGAGATATCGGCGATGAAACTTGTTCGTTCAGCAGGACTCCTTCTAAGTGGTAGTAGACTTTCGATACGGGGTGTTTCGCCATCATCGCGGTCCCAGAAAGATGGATCCAGGCTGGGATCACGATGTCCAGCAATACCACCAGGCGTAATAGGAACGCTAGAATCGAGGGAGTCGTCGAAATTCGGGCCATCCCAGTATAATGCGCAAACCCTTCGCCAACACTTCTTTAATTCTCCAAGAATCTTCAGCTGAACCTTTCGAGACCGGTTGCATTGCGAAAGTTCATCCACAAAATCGTTGAGTAGTTCGCAGAACGTTTGTCGGAGGTTATAATCCACAACGAAGTCGTCCATAAAATAGTTGAGAATCCAGTGCCGAAGGGCAACAAATGTGCGAACGCGAACAACCATGCCTGTTTCATCGTCACGAGCCAAGGCCCAGCGCAGTCTTGCAATAAGCATACGGAGAAGATCCACGGGCTCCAGAAACGCTCGAAAAGTGAGAAAGAAGTCTGAGATGAGTTCGTAATCGAGGAAACTGGGTGATGTGATTTCGGCAACGAGGCGCGGTGGTGTAGCAGCAATAACAGCACCACTTGCTGCAGAATATTTTACTAATGTTCGATCATCGCAGGCCGGCTTGAATGTGAGGTCATCGAACATAGCGGGTTCGACTTTAGAATTTGATTGATAGCTTGGACGAATAGTTCGAGAAGGTTGTGTAGTTGAAGGAGTCTGAGTCATGGCGGATATATTTCGAGAAATTCGCAACATCGGTACAGCCATAGAACTCGGCCTCCTTGAGGATGTTATATCAGGGTGTGAGCTATTTAGCACTCCCTGAGGTCGGCTCAGTAGCGAGGCGCTACTTGAGCGAAACTCCTCAGTGGGAGCGTACGAGGATCCGCGAATCATTGGTGTGCCTCTTCCCGTGAATCGGGGAACTCCTATGCGCCACGATGGTATCGTAATGTCAAGAAGAGGATCAGAAGTCGAATCGAAATCTTCCATAGTCCGAGGTCGGTATTCCTCCAATGGCTTCGAAATGACGATCTTGAAGGCCCCGGGTTCCGAATCTTTCGCAGCGGACACCTCGTGAACCGTGCTATCGGAAAGAGCGCGACGATGTTTCACGGGCCGGAGCGGATACTGAGAATCGTGATCGAAGTACGCTCGGGTACCGTCATAGGGTGAAGGTTCCGGTGTTGGCGTCCACTGACTAACGTGAAGTTCACTCGTCTCGTCTTGAAGCTGCTTATTAGAGATCGCATCCAAGCCTGCAGTACTGGGAGGTGTAATCGGAAAGACGAATTGGGGCTGAGGAGTTCGCTGGTACGCAGGGCGAACGGTCGGCCTGGAGAATGAGAGTCAGTCGTTTGTGGAACGCAGATGTCAAAAATACGAGCGAGCGTCGTGTTTCGTGCCAGCCACGTTGCTATCCCCAAGGCGACGGGTAGAAGGGATCACAATAAGAGCTCAGCTAAGACATCTCCCCACAAAGCGCAAGCAAAGACCGCAGAGTGAAGGGAGAGCGGGGATGTGGCTGGTAGTGACATTTTCCCAAGGGATGAGATATATGAGGCACTAGAGGGAAAACACGCGATATATCAACCCTTCACTTACCTCAAATATATGCGACCATTGTTCCCGACGTTGGCGACAGTGAATTGACGTCCTTCACGACCTGCCGATCCACCGTCTGGAGTAATCTCCCATCGAGACAGACTGCCCTGGTTATCTAGGCTGGAATCTGAGTCCTTGAGACTTCGGGTTGTGGGTTTCTTCAGGTGTATTCTTCGTTCTGAGAGAGGAACCAAGGGTTTCGCAACGATAGTAGTGGGCATGCGCGCGGTGTTGATGGACCTAACAGAAGGCCACTTACTGGGTGTCGAGAAGCCAGGGCTGGTGTTTTCCTTTTTCTTGAGTGCTGCTACGGCAGCATTCACGTTGGGGGCTGCGACAGCGATAGCGCCTGAGCCGGAACGAGACCTGGACTGAACGTTTGATTTGGTTGACAACGGATCCTTGACAGTAGTTGCAGCAGCTGGAGGAGGTGATGGTATAGGGACTGGGACTGGGACTGGGGGCGCCGCGCTGAGACCAGACGCTGGTGGCAGCGGGTCCGCGGGCGTCGAAGACTCTAGGGCCTCCATGGCACGGCAAGGCCGCTCGCAGGCGCGTTGCCTGTCGTCACGTCAGGAGAGGGCAGAGCTGACGGTGCTCAAAGCGATAGAGGAGCTGGCAACCAAGGCATTGAGTTAGCAGCGATCGTTTCAGAGGCTGAGCAAGTCGGCGCGCATATCGCGGGTTTATGCTGGGGCGCGCGTGGTGGAGAGTGACGAGATGGAGACGGTAATGAATGGGGGAAGGGAAAGAGAGAATAAAGGGAACGCGGCGAGTCCGAACTGGAGAAATGATTGATATGAAGAAAGTGAGAATTAGTTGGCTTGTGCCCATCCCACCATCAACAACATTAGATTGCCATGTTATGGATGCTAGTCCAGTTCAAGTGTGCATGTTGTGCACTGTAAATTAATTGCCAGTAACCAGACCAACCTGAGGCCTGGCGAGACCGACAAGCATGGAATACCTTGTCGAGTTTCGAACATTGGGTAGACAAACCTTGAAAAGGGTGGATCTGATGTCATAAAGCAACAATACAAGCAAACTTACATGATAAAGCCATAAAGCAAATAGAGACTCGACTCGATTCTAGGGGAGAGTTGTCGTTGTTGTCGTTGCCATTCGAGTACCGGACACTTTCAATGATCGTCGGAGCGAGACAGTTCAGCTCAACCAGAGACAGAGGGGTCGTGGCTGTATGTAAAGAGAGAGAGAGAGGATCGAAATAAGGCGTGTAACTTTGGTTAGTGAATGGGCACACGATACAACAAAAATAGACCCTGGTCAAAGCCCTTTTGTCTCTCTCACACACTCGTTCAAAAAAGCAAAGGGAAGGGGAAGGGAAAGAAGAAAAGAGATCCTTTTTTCTCAAGAGGCAATTGGGGGAAACTCAAAAACCTCTCTCAGAGGCCAGGCAAGACAAGACAAGACAAGAGAGAGGGCGGACGGGAGATGGGCCTTGAATTGCGCGGGCTGGACTTGGGTTGGCACATGGGATGGGATAGAGGAGGGTGTGGGGCTGGCATTAGTCTAGCACTTAAGAATAGCAGTAATTGATTCAGGTGATCTTGTAGATGTACTACAAATCTCGGTGAGAATACAGTCGAGCTGAAGGTAGAGATACCTTCACCCGCTGTATTCCTCTCTGAGCCGAACCCAGTGGAAGGGTTGCTGGTGGGTTAGTCCAGCTGTCTCCCGTCTTTCAAAGTCGACTTCACAAGTCTGATTGGCGATTCCAGCTTCAGCTAAACTTGACACGAACGGTTTGCCTCAAGCTAAACAGAAGCAGGGAGTCATGAACAGCAATTCGTATCTGTCTCTATGTCTCCTCTCATCATTATCATCACAAGATGAGGTCTTCTTACTGTACTTGAGTTAAAAAGCAAAGAGCAGGGTATGTCCATGCCGTTGGTTACCACGCTTCCTCTTCACAAGCCTCAATCGGCGCACAAAAGTATCGAGTACCCGCCGTTCATCCCTCAACGGTTCAACAGCACGGCCCGTGTCGCATACAAAAGATCCCCTGCAAACCCCAGCCATTTGTATATTGCAAGGTACTCTGTACTTGCACTCTGCCATGCTTTGACGTTGCAGCCAGAACACCGGCCAAAAGTACCTGCTACCTACCGCGGGCACACTCGAGTCAATCAATATTCGTACAGATTTTCCCTCCTTTGGGCGGCGGAGCTAAGGTAGGAGGATTTCTTAGAGTTAATGCCCAGTTTTGTCGATCAGAGGGGAAATCTTGGGTATCAATCCTGATGGAGTTTTTTTTCTTGCAAATCTGATCGGAACGTTCCATGAGGGGATTTTCGTGCAGGCGTTGGTTGATTGATTGAGTGAAGGGACGGGACGGGGACTGTACGATAATTACTGCACTGTGACTACAGGCGGGGGTTGAGAGCGAAATCGTTCCAGAAAGAGAATCCCATGACCGAGGATGCAGCGCAGCTAATGCATCATGCATGAGCCCATCACGTTTTCCTGCTCTTGGCGTTAGTATCCGTGTTTTTTTCTTTTCTCATCACAGTCAATCACTATTCTTCTCTCCTCTGTTTTCCTCCATCTTGAAACCGGCAACATTTGAGCATCAGTCCATTCCTCCCTCTCCCACGATCCTCCCCCTACACGTGCCATGCATCCATGACAAGGCATGAGAGATCCTGGGAAATCAGACCAAGCCAAAAAGCCTAGGCCGAACTTTAAGCTCTGATTCGACACCAACTGCTTGGGTGCCCGGGGAAGCATCCGTGGGTCTTTTCCTGTCTCGGTAGTCTAGGTTCAGGTCTCGGTCTAGGTATTAAGGGTAGGGTCTAGGGTATAAAATTCCAACGAGGTCGAGGGCAATGTCGAGTTTGGGATGCAGAGAATCAAGTTGTCTTGGAGTTGATGTGATGTGATTGATTCTGCAGCCTTATCAAGGTCTCACTCAACTCCTCTGTCTTACTTAAGGACCCGCATCTCGGTAGAAGGTGCATGCTGTGGATTGTAAATATGCAGTGCTACGATGAATCGCCTCGCATGAGGCTACCTAGTTCGCCGAATAGAACAAATCGCCGATGCTATTTACAGTATGTAACATTTCACAATCCAACATCCACACGCCAAAGAGCCATTCGTCACGACATCGTCTTCAGCATCAACATCAGCGATAAATCCGCGCCAGTTCACGGAATCCATATACCTGCATACTCACTAACACAAAGAGCCTCCAATGACCACTCTTGACTCGGCAAACATGCGGTGTACCCGTCCCCTCAACCACTAAATCTCCATCACCACGAGTCAGTCGAAGCCTCAATACCCAACCATCTGTCTTGCCGCGGGGTTCCCGTCCAACAACACGCATACAATTCTCTCTTTCAGCACCTATCGACACATTCTTTCTCGCCTCCGCTGCCCCGGCCGAGTCAAGATCTGGAAAGTAGTTCGTAAGTATGGATACGTACACTGTAGTTTAAGGCCCGCGCCGATTCCGATGAACCGCTCCGCGCAAACCCAGCCACATTTTCTTGTTTAGAACTGGTTCATGCTGCTTCTGCGGAATGCGGCATGATTATCGCTACTTGGCGAGTGGGCGCGTATCCATTCTCGCGTGCGTGCTTCAAGGTTCCCATGTTCACGTATTGCCTTTCAATGATCATCAGCCGCTTGAAGCGATGGCCATGTGATCGGCCATGTAACATCGCCGACGAGCTAACTACCCTATTGCTTTAGACCATGGGCTGGCAATGCAGTGAAGTCTTCGAGCTGTTACTTTAAGTGTAGCTAGACAATACCTAGATAGCCAACTTGCGATGGCAGCATGGTTCGAGGGTATTAAACTGAGGATGAATACTCCATACTGATACTTACTCTAGGTAAGAAGCTGTATAGATTTAGGATTAGTTGACTAAATTTAGTACATTTTTAGGATAATTAGTCTAAACCTTTGCAAAGAGCTTTGAAGTCTTATGGGATACTTAATGAACTTGAGTCACCAGAGAATATAAAAACACTTCATACGTAAAGGAATTAATTGTGTCCCCTCTACTAGACAAATTCAAATCTAGGTAGTCTACTAATCTTGTTACCTTTTCTACCGAACCCGTTGGCTCTGTATCCTCTTCACCACCGAATTCGAGAATTTATTGACGAAGAGATCACTGTCTTCGCTCATCTCAGCCTCCGCGATGAATTCCATGATTGGCTTAATGCCGACACCAACTTGGTCCCCTCCAGCATGCTCATAGATACGAGCGAGGGTTTGGTCGGCGCTTCCAGCCGCAACGCCGCCCCTTGATTGCAGGACTGTCTTCAATTCACGGAGGCTCGATACTGTAGGCACGTAAACATCCCGCGAGAAGTCCTTGGATAGCTCGAGCTCCTCGAGAATACTGAGTTTAGAAGTCGTTGCAAAGATAAGGAGGCGGTGGCCCTGCGTTTCTGTTAGCTAAAGTTGCTGCCATATCAATAAATCGCTTACCTGAACAGCGTCTTTGGCGACCAAAGCAGATATTGTATTGGCTATTGTTGCCGAGAATCGAGGGCCGATGGGGTTCCATCCAATCAGCTTTTCGATGCTGTCCAAGATCAGGAGACTGACGGCCGATTTCTGCGCATCGTTGAAGGTCTTCGTGATAAATTCGGACTTGGCTATGTCATCGCGATACTCGAGAAGTTTGTGGGGCGTGATGATTCGGATGAAAGGGATGTCCGAAAGCTTTGCGATGTGTGCAGCGAGGGCTGTTTTGCCGCTGCCCTGCGCGCCGTGAAAAATGATCGAAGATTTATGATGTTTAGGATGCTCCTGGACCATGTGAGAAACACCAAGCACGTCGTTCAATATGTTTTGGATGTCAGGCGAATAATGGATAATCTCAGAATGGAGAACCGCCTCCAAATCCGTATCGGAGGCACCATATGCTGGCCGGACCTCACTGAGAGCTAGTAGGAAATCGCTCCACTTGACTTTCATGTGCTCGATATCCTTTGTAACAGTGATCTGGTTGGCATCAGTGTGGCGAGAGAATGCACTGGCTGCCGCTGCCTTGACCAGACCAGCAATTTCAGCACCAGAGTAATTCTTGGTAAGGCGAGCAAGCTCAGCCAAGTCGACGTCGTGGTCCAAGATGTCGTTCTTGACAAATTTGGAGGTGTGAATCTTGATGATACCAAATCGACCCTCTTCATCAGGCAGAGAGATCTCTAGCTGGACTTCTAGACGACCAGGTCGTAGCAGAGCCTCATCGATCATGTCCTTTCGATTGGTCATGCCGATCAAAAGGATATTGTTAAGTTTGTCCACACCATCGAGCTTGGCAAGGAGCTGGTTGACAACAGTATCACCAACGCCTGTGCCGCCACCAGATCCGGAACCTCGCTGCTTACAAACGGCATCAAGCTCGTCAAAGATGATGATGTGAAGGCCGCTCTCATCTCCCTTTTGCTTGTACTCCTTCTCTGCATCTGCAAATAACTTTCTGATGTTCTCCTCAGACTGACCCACAAACTTGTTTAGCACTTCGGGACCGTTGACGATCTTAGGTTCGTGAGCGTTTAGAGTTTTGCCCAATTGTCGGGCAATCAGGGTTTTACCCGTTCCTGGGGGACCATAAAGTAGCAGTCCCTTGACGTGATCAATGCCCATCTTGGCGACTATACCAGGAGGAAAAATACGAGACGCAAAGACACGGCGGAAAATGGTGGAAATCTGAGTGTCCAAACCACCAATTCCAAGATCATCAAACTTGAAACTGGGAGCGAAGATGGCGCTGGCGTTGGGCTTGTTCACCGAAGGTTTGAGTTTGAAGCCATCTCCTGTTTTGGCGTGGAAGAACACCTTGCTCTGGGGAATCAGGATACCTCTGGCATTGGGGTCCTGGTTCTTCTGTTCCGCTTCTGAAGACGTGTCCAACCCCGTGAGAACCACGGACTCGACAATGACGAGAAGAGGAATGTTGCGGTGGTCCATAAGCATGCGCTGCCCGGGAGCAAGCACTTGGTTCTGGTACGAGTCAATGAAGAGCTTGGAGAGCTCATCCTCATCGTAGGGAACGTCTGTCTTCTTGCTTTGGGTTCTGAAAGTGATCGAAAGTTCGACAGTGCCAAGGTATGCGTCGGAACGAGCGCTGAATGGATTGTAGATCTCGCCGATGAATTCGTCCCTCATGGTGATGCCGGCCCATGTTCGCTGGGCGTCGGTGAGACTGATACCGCCTCTCGGGAAGCCTGGAATGGGCGTGGCAGTGACGACGTATTCGCCAACAGGTTGTCCGCCACGGATGAGGATGTGATGATCAGAGCCATCTCGGTTGGGAGGGAAGTCTTCGGGGGACACGGCGCATCTTCCTAGTTATGAGCTTCGTCGTCATGTTACCGTTGCAAAGAATAGACTTACTTGTTGTTGTAAACGAATCTGGTTCTGAGAGTCTTATCTTCGATGGTCTCGACATGCAGCCGCGCTGCCCGAGGCGGAGCTCCCTGTTGCCCTGGATGAGGGCGAAATGGACGATTCATAGCTAGTAGGAGATGAAGTGGTGGTGTTGATGTTGAAAGATGGAAGGGCCAAATTTGGACAAGCAATGTGTTGTTACAATCCTCGATGCAGGGGAAGCTACCCACCTTTAAGTAAGTTGAGTCCCCTAAGGACAGTTTTAGGTGGCGATCGCAGCTCAATGGCGGGGTCCCGTCCTACCTGTGACACAGCCTCCGTCACAGGCGGGTGTCAGCCCAGTGGAAGTGGAGGTGACGACACGGCCCCCACTAAGGTGATGAAGGTTACCTAAAGTGACCTAAACTTGGGGAAGGGTCCTCAAAGAAGGTCTAAAGTAAAACTTCCTTGGCCAAACCTTTCCTTTCATTATCCTGATATCGTTAACATGCCACTGTAAGTACATATTGTTCAAGTACCTTACCAATTGCCACGTCAGCTAACTCTCTGTAGCCACTTACTAGGAAAGAAGTCGTGGAACGTGTACAATGCCGACAACATCGCCCGTGTTCGTCGCGATGAAGCCGCCGCAAAGGCCGCCGAAGAAGCTGAGGAGCAGCGCATGCAAGAGATAGATGCACAGCGGCGCCTAGCTATTCTTCGAGGCGAAGTACCACCGCCTATCGAAGACGATGAACCACCAAAAGACGAGGAGCCTCCCGTTCGTGATCGCGATGTGTCGCAAAGGACGAGTACGCGACGAAAACGAAAACTGCCAGGCGAGGACGATACCGACTTTGAGATGCGAATAGCAAGGGAAAATGAAAACTCGGCTCTTGTAAGAATAGAGCCTGAGAAGAAGAGCACAAGTTCTGCGCCCCTTGTGGATCGTAATGGACATATTGATCTTCTGGGTGATGAAAAGTCCAGAGCTCATGCTGAGAAGAATGAAGAGGCTGAAAAGGAAGCCAAGAAGAAAAAGCAGAGCTACGAGGACCAGTACACGATGCGCTTCTCGAATGCTACAGGAAAAGATGGCGTTCTTAAGCCATGGTACTCTCAATCTGATGCTGCAGCCCCTGATGCCTCGTCAAAGGACGTATGGGGAAACCAGGACCCTAATCGTAAAGAACGAGATGCCAAGCGCATAGTATCTAACGACCCTCTCGCTATGATGAAAAAGGGAGCGTCCAAAGTTCGAGAGATCAAACAAGAGAGGAAGCGTTTCCAGGAAGAAAGAGAAGAAGAGCTGAAGCAGATGCGCCGAGATGAACGACATCGCGAGAAACGGCGTAGAAGGCATCATGAGGGGGATAGGAGTAGGGAGCGACATAGGAGTCGCGATCGTGATGAGGAGAGGTCTTCCATTCGGCATGAGCGGAGACACAGATCAAGAGAAGGAAGACATAGCCATAGTGGTCATTCTGATTCACGAAGTCGAAGACATGAGCGTCACGATAGAGAAGAGTCACGGCATGAGACAAAGCGCTACGAGGAGAGTGAAGAACGAAAAGAGAGACGTCGGGGAGATGATGAGTCTCATAAGAGAGACTCGCGATCTTCAGAGGGGATTGGCCATGAGCGACGACGACACCATGCCAAGAACTGATAGTTTAGCATATGATACCCATTCAATGACTTTCACGATTTGTACTTTTTGATATCTTCATACTCGATCTGACTGTCTGTTGGCTACAGAGATACAAACTCTCACACCAAGGCTCTGTATCCGTGTGACTGACGCTATGAGTCTTACCTGGCATCGTGACTACGGCCGTGACGGCATAATTATGACGATAAACTGGTGTCAATAGTCCATTGGAGCTCCTGAGGTTGTGGCCAGATCGTTCAGTGAAAGGTTCATCTGAAAGGAAGGCTATGATGCAAGAACGCCTACGCAACACCTTGGTAAAGAACACATCAGACTCCTCACAGCTGTCTACCTCGATACTTTAGTTGGGGACTTGGAAGAAAAAGTTCGCAGAGCTTACATGATGTTGCAAAGATGGTATAATTCCGAGATCTGTATACATCAATTAGGCAGCATCTCTATGTCAAGCGATAGGGTATATTACAACAAAATACTAAAAAGTCAAACTAAGAAGCTCGTCTAAACACGTCGCCTACTCATTGCTCCCCTCAACCCACGGCAGCCTGATCTCAACAGGCTGCATGTGTGCCTCAACCATCTCAGGCACCTTCTTCGTCTCCAATCCCTTCAAGGCCTCTCTGATCCTCACATACGTCTCCTCACTCAGCCCCTCCTTACGATCACAGTAGATATCAACGCCCTCCTTCGTAAACACCGTAGGTGCAAACCACGTAACAGCCCATCTCTCCTTGACACCCTCTGAAGTGACGGCCTCGCCCCAGCCCAGTAGCTCCCAGTGCGAGTTGACAAAGACAAGCCATCCTTTGCCCCGCCAGTCCCAGCCGATAGACGAAGCTTGTGTGTCGGTGCCCTGGACCGTCTTGAGCGTTCCGTCCTTGGAGAGCGGCTCGTACTCAACGAGGTCGTCGAGACGGGGTCGGCCATCTGCGGTTCCGGGGAGGAGCTTGTATGTGATGCGGACGTTGCGGGCATCGCGCCACATGCTCAGCGTCGAGTGCGTGACGCTCCATGTTGTGGTGAGCCAGTCGAGCGTGGGAGGGTCCACGGGAGGCGAGTTCTTGGTAGCTGGGGCATATTTGGTTGGGGGGTTGAGCTTGATGGGCTTTGGATCGGCCATGATGTAGGTACTGTAGTAGTGTAGATTCAATGACGTGTGTTGCAGTTGACAAAAAGAAGCAACGAAAATGTTAGTTTAGATGGGACGAAACTAGGTCGGGTAAGGATGAGTATGTCAGACTACTTTTGTGAGAAGAACAGATGGATTCACATGGGAAAAAAACTTGCAATTGCAAGGTTGCTTGATAATGAGATGGCATGCTTGGTACCTAATTTCTTCACAAGCAAGAAATGAAACATGCCAGGCTTCGGGTGGCCGCAGATCTGTTACACAAACACCAGGGAAAAGACATGGTAATTCGTCGACTTTCGCTAAATCTTCCGACTGCATAACTTATCCTAGCCCATTTGTTTCTAATTAATAATAAGTCTCGTCTCGGCTTTTTGGTTATCGGTCTGATGTCACTGATATTTCGTTTTCTCTCTAAAACATTGGCTGCGATACTGTCCAGCTTCAGGGCATGAAAAGTATTGCGCCATGGTCTGGTATATCTGTATCAACAATTTGTTTGGTCTGTAAAATAAGGTGCCACGATTTATGCCATGATCATAATTTTGTTCTCAGATATTTTCTAATCCTTGTTGTTTCTCTATGCCGACGGATGCCCAGACGGGATGACGGACGGAAAGGCCCAAGAGTCAAGCCACAATCGCTGCCCAACAGCCACAACTCCACAATCAGCCTCAACCCCAGATTCCATTTGCACCAGACACACATCATTCTTTCCAACGTCTCACTTGGCTCACTTCACTCAATAATCTCCTCATCTCTCTCACTCACTAAAAGGGGTGTCTCTCACTGCCTGCCTCACTGTTCAAGTAAACCACACTCAACCACATTCCTTCTCACAGTTGCAAGATGGATCCCACAGAAAACGACGTGGAAGTCTCTGATGACGACCTCATGGCTCAGATGGGCTTCTCATCCTTCGGCGCTGCATCACCACCTTCCAAGCGCCGTCGCTACAATCCAAATGCAGATGCTCTGCTGCCATCCAAGTCATCGGCAACCGGCGCCAACTCTACAGCTCTAGGAACCGGCTCAAACAAAGATGAGATTTCACTGGATGACGACGACAACGAAGGAGATGCCAGCCCAGAACAGAAAGTGCCAGCGCAAGCGCGCCCGACTAGCCTACCCCAGAGACCTGCTCCGGCGCAAGCCACACCTCAAGGCCAGCACTCAGGCGCACATGGGGCCAGGGGTAGCAAGTTCACCGGATACTACGACCGCTTGTCCAACGAGAACCCCTGGGAAAAGATCGAGAAGGCCCGGGGCTTGACGACAAGGGGAACGTGGACCACTCCAAATGCTGGGAACGCTGCGACCACAGGTGATGCTCCTGCCTGAAGCCTTGGCACCAACGGACAACTGCCAATGCACATGTATTATACGACCTGGACGTTGTTAAAAGGAAAGCCTCGTCAGCATGGACCACACCGGGAAGCGCTCGATGCAGTGTTGCATGGTTATGGCTCATACTTTGGCCAGAGGCAGATTTTGATATCAAATATCGAGTCACGTGCCATGTCATGTGACATATGCGACAGGGGTCTTAACAACCTCCGAGTACCATTACGACGGGACTTCAACTCACTACGCCAATATGCCTCATATCACATGCCTGTCCTTACTCAGGCCGGCTCGCCGATGGTCTGGAGGGGCGTGGGAGCACGTCAATCACATCTACGGGGGGGCTATCACATCAATTAGTCCCAGGGCTATGCCTTCAGTGAAAGAGGGGAAACGAGATATTGCTTGCTATGAGACTCCATACTCCAGTCGAGATATCCACAAAGAAAACCTTCTTACAGGTCCTGGCTCCTCCCAAGATGGTCCCGTCAGTTCTCCAGGCTCGCCGCGTTACCCAATGGAGCGATCTCAACGTCGCTGCCTCCCCTGATTGGGGCAAGCGTCTGAAATACACTGCTTTGCGAGTCTGCTACTTTTCTCCATCCTGTCATCTTCTCGTTCCAGTGCTTTCCAAGGTTTCTCACTCAGTACACCCCCCTCGGCAAATGCCACGAGCAGAACGTCCTTGCAGCCCTCGGCTGCTCCCGCGTCACCCATACCCAGAGAGGTTTCTAAGCTCGTCTTCCATGCAGCAATCGGTTCCGACACATCAGTCTTGCTGCAAACCCGCTGACGCTATCCCTGGCACCCCACAGAAGCTGGGGAGGAGGTGTACTTTTAACAAACACCCCTAGATCGTTCAGTTCATCCAATCATAAGCCATAAGTCGTGAAAAAGCCGCCCATCTTCGCCGTCTTCGCGTGTTTTCCCCCACACCTGCCCCAGAAGCCACGAGGCTGGTGTTCCTGGCTAGGAAGTGCCCACACACCTGCCCTGTCGCTCTGCGTAAAAGCAGCAAGACACTGCGCGCCAGGCGGCTCAATTGCCGCGCTTAGTGCCCCTGATTTCAACGTCACCTCACGCTCCCCTTGCATGAACTGCTCGCTCATGCAGGTCGTGGTGAGGGTGGCATGACAAGCGTGAAATACTCGCTAAATACAAAAAACAATTAATCTGGAAAGCCGGGAATCTGATATCGTGTGTTCCTGCATTTTGCAGTGAAACTATGTGCGTAAGTAGGAAATTTTGGTGAATCGCATGTGGCGGAAAGTTGCTCGCTAAGTAAATTTTTGGTCGAAAAAGTTCAAGATGCCGCTCCAAAGAAAGACCCAAAGAATTATCTAGTTCTCAGGGGATGGAAATCGGGCGCGGGCCTTGCTGTACTCTTTGCCATGCTTGCGAGAAGCTTTGGTCTTCAGCGAGCTACGATAGTCAGTTAGTCTCAATCACTCCTCTTTGACTCTGCGATCCGAGCCGCGCATGAAAAACTGCAGTTGCGTTTGACATACGGTGCAAAAAAATCGCATAGTTTGTTCGACTTACCCAACTTTCTTTTGTGTCCATTCAAGATCGCTGCGCACCTCATGGGCGTCTCGCATACCCTCCTGGAAGCGCTCACGAGTCTTCGCAAGACGAGCCTGAGCCTTCTTCTGAAGCTCCATAAGCTCGCGGTGCTTGGCATTCATTTTACCAGATCTACCCACAAAATCGAGTCAGTATACATCCTGGCCAAATGAAAGTATGAAAGCTTGCCGCTAAAGGCAAGCTTGTGTAACCTTTGCAAATATCGGCGAACAAAGATAGTCTGCTCGCGTTTGTGGGAATCGGATGGGAGATCCACTTACGTCTGAGCTTGCATGGCCATACTGCGGTCAAGGGGGATTGGGTCAAAAGAGTTGGCAAAGCGGTCTTGCATGTACTCCTGGAAGTCAACGCCGCTAGCAGAGCGAGTGCTTTCATATTCGGCGTACCCGCCAGAATATTGGTACCCGGACGAGGTAGCCGAGTATCCACCATTGCTGTAGGAGGGGATGCCCGAGGCGGAGCTAACCGAGTCATCACATTCCGGAGGCGAGACGGAATACTGGCTGTAGGTGGGGTATTGGGTGCCCTTGGAGGGAACGGGAAGAGGCATGGAGTAGCCCGCAGGAGTGTAGTGAGAAGACATGATGATTATTTGACAGAGAAGAAGATGTGTTTATGCCAATTGAATATTTTGACAAGTGATCGGAGTGATTGTTCAAGGTTGAGTAGGCTGAGGACAAGTGAAGCTCAGTTGAGGTATGAGAGTCGTGTATCAAGACAACAAGTCAAGGAGACTGTGTATAAGTGCTGGGCAAGTTGGGACTTCAAGTCAGGAGCTGGTTGAAGAGTGATGAGAAAGGAAGAAGAAGAAGGAAGCTTCAACAGCATCAACTCTGGCCTTTTTATACTTTTTTCAGGAACCTTGATCGGCCAAACCGGAAGAACTTCAGGATAACTCATCTTGACACCATTCGTCGACGAAGGACGAGTAACCCCGCCCATGAGGGCGTGTCATAGGATATGACAGGACGATGGCATGGTCCTGAGGGTGATGAGAGGCTAGACGAGACGATCACGACGAGATGCACAGGTGTGGGCCATCACGGACGGCAACGATATGACCAGGTAACAAAGCTTCAAAACTAGGACTACTAGGAGGGTGACTAGGGAGGCTAGAAGCGGCAAAGAGCCTTGGAAGGGTAATGAAATGTTAGAGAACTATCCGAGATGTACTGCCGTTTGACATCCGAGCCAACGAAAGAGAAGAGTAACGGAGCATGCTCAAGATAGGGCTTTTGGGGGAGGGTGAGTATAGAGAAAGAACAATCTTTGAATAAGGCGTAACCTAAAGGAAGAGTGGCTTTAAGATACTTCAAGGGCAATGCTTTGACAAATGCAGTGACGTTGAAATTGTAAACGCCTCTGAGCTACGCCGTTGGCTGCGTGTAACAAGACCAGCCTAGGATGAGCATGGGCATGTGCATATGCCGAGAGTAAAGACTGCAATCTCAGATGTCAGATGTAACAATTAAGAGAGTAAAAAAATGGAGACTGCCTTGGGCCCAAAACGATATTTACCAGGCAAGTTTAGGGGAGAGACTGGGGAGATGTGCTTGATAGGGCAATGGATATGTGTCAAATATGGCGCCGGGCAGAACATGACGATACCATGTGCTAGCGGGCAATTAATAAAAAGAGAGAAAAATGCGTCTGTGTGCCAGAGCGGAGACCGAGAGAAGACCCGACTTGGAAGGGACCGACCCAGACCGTATGGTACAGCAGGAGAAGTGCAAGAGAAAGTAAGATGCTGGTAAGATGCCATGCATATCCGGGTCCATCAACAGACACAAGTGGCTGCACTAGCCCTTGGGTCCAAACGTTGAGAAAGGATAAGGACCATGTGTATAATTTGTCTTGGGGGCAAAAGTTTTCCCACCGATATTTGCTTGTCTGGAGCGATTAACTAGAGACCGACAGTGTTAGTCGTCTGAGCGTCACGGGCTTGGTCGTTGAGAAGCGGAGGAGGCAAGTCGAGGCCAGGCTTGGATTGGGCTCTTGGTCCAGTGACGTGAGGGACATAGCCGATGTAAACTAGGCTGGCATGCTGCTTTTTGGTGATAGCTAGTTATGGACTGAAAGCAGGTAAATGGATCGCAGGTAAGAAAGGACCAAACGGACAGCGCAACGAACGACCTAATCAACGCTGACTGGTCGGAGAGATGGACCTAGGCAAGTAAAGTAGACACCAATGCCCACACCCTCACAAAGGCATATCTGTACCATACAGAGTACATCTCAATCGGCCGGGTTCCGGTACTGTTTGGAGTAGCGGGTAACATTGGTGGTGGGTGTCTGAAGAAAAAAGACATTGGTTGCCTCACCGTGTAAATGGGTATTCGTGAGAGATCACCAACCGCCTGTTAGAACCTTGGCGATCCATCTTCAGGTCCAGTACAAGCGCTCTGGGCAAGGAAATAGCAAGACATCTGCGCGGAGGAGCGGATACTGGAGAATGCAGGCTGTTGAATGTATCCGCAGTGTAATTTTGGGATGCATTAGGACTGCATCTTGTTCCTTGCTGCAGGGGAGTAGGCAGGAGCATGGAGAATGGAGACGGAGGCGGAGAGAGTTGCAAACAAGCGCGCTGACGCTAAGCAAAGCCAAAAGACGAAGTTGATGGAAAAGCAGCCTTGGATTTTCATTTTCCCTCTAAAGCACCAAACACAATCTCGCCCACACCCCCCTCCAATTGCATTCTTGTTCGCTGGCGGCGTTTTAACAAAAAAGCCCAGACATGTCTGTCGAGGCAGAAGGAAGAGGTAATGATCAAGATAGTCCTTGCACTGGTCTGACCGAGGATTGGCTCTCAACGTCGGTTGACAGGGTGTGAATTGAGAAGCGAACGCAAGGCGGCGGGTCGGGTAGAGGTGCATCAAGTCGGGCAATTTCTGGCATTGCTCTGTCCTGTAACTGTCTGTACCTTTACAGCAGAGCACAGGAGGTAAGGTAATGTAATGTAGTGATGCGTTGTCAAAACGATTACCAGACGTTGCTGTGGCGGTGGGTTTGATGATATGCAATTGTATGGTTAGGTTGTATTGTATGGGGTGAAAGACACAGACAAGACAAGGTCCGGTATTGAATTCCAGGGACCCGATCGAGGGGTCACCTCAATCGACAGGTGTCTCTGGCACCTTCTCTACGAAGATGGTGTGCCATTTGCAGGAGCTTTTCTGTCTGGCAGGTGCGTGCAATACCTTAGGTTACCTTACGTAGTGGAAGCTCTTAAGAATGGAAGGAGGAAGGATCCATCCATGAGATGAGCTGGACGCACGACGCATCAAGTTGGTGGGATGGTGGGGGGAGGAAAGTGCGTGCGTGCGTAACGTACCTTCTCACATCCCATTGATGATGACAGCCATTTCGTTTCGTTTTGGTTGGATTTGCTTTTTCCTTTGCTTGATTCAATCTTGGATGTTCCACGTGCCATGTCAATTTTTCTATCACAATCACGCAGAGCCTCATTGACCATATCTGAGATATCTTTTATTGATAGAACTCAATTGAACTCGTCTTGAAGCATTTGACGGGCCCTGTAACACCGAGAACCCATTGCCTTGATACAACTCCAAGGATCCACTATCACGACTTCAACACGACTTTTGAGATGCTTCATGTTCAGATTCTTGAGCTTCCTGCTTCACCACCCTCGATCTGTTCAACCTTTTGTCCAACGCAATTCCATTGGCGAAAAGAATCGGTCAAATTCTGTCAACAATTGATTGGATAATGCTTGGACAAATGCAGCATGATTGCATCCATTGCAATGGGTCTTTTCAGTACATACGGCATTTCTTCCTTATTTCTCGCCCTTCCCCCGCTTGCTACTACCGACCAGTCACCACAAGGTACACCGCAAGATCCACCATCCACCATCTTTATCTAGTTGGTGAGCATTGGCACAGTTAGCTCAGACTATCTGTGACAGGGTACATGCTTGGACGTTTGTCCTAGATGGACTTTTGGCTTGCGAGTTTTGTTTGACGAATCTTGAAGGGAATTCGCGAAAAGGATGATCTAATCGTTGCGTCTGAGCCGGTATGGTTCAATCAAGACCATCGTAGAGACCCTATATGGATGGATTACGAGACGAAATAAAATGCCATATCTTTGGCGTGTCCAGAGTCTTCGCAAGGCCAATATCGACTTGGAAAGATGCTCTCTTGGACTTCCACATATGTCCCATGGTAGCCTGAGCCGTGAGGGAAACGACCAGCCACATGAGCACTCGACAATAGGAAATATCTATCACTGATCATATCAATACATTCTTTATCCGGCTTAAGCCCCCTACACTCTGCATATGCTGCACAGCCGGACCGACGCTCGTTGTAGGAGGTCCCTGACAAACCCGGCCTGTCAACCGACAGCTACGAATGGAGACGTTGCCCCGGTTATGCGCAGATTCTGGGCTGCAGCTCTGCTGTATGGTGACAGTTCTGGAGCCTGCGACAACGGCGCCCCTTTGACGTCGCCATCATGAGCCACTGTGACACGTCTTCAACGGTTCCTGTCGCTACCCGCCACTCAGAAACTCAAGTCGTCACTCAACTCTCTCAAGAGCTGTCACGGTTCATGCACATCCGATACGGGTAGTTGCTTCGTTCGAAATTCGTTGTAACTTTCTCTCTTGTCTCACTGTTACTGCGTCCCGGAGCTGGGATGTCCTTGAGCGACGTCCGATCAGCGTCGGCATCAAACGAGGGCTATCCTGGCTCATCCACCTCGCGATCTTGTTAGTTGCGCATCACTTGCGATGATCGTGTTCTGGTACGTCTTGAATGGCAAGTCCTACCACGAAATCCGAGGGCCTATCACCCAGGTGGCATGACTTGCGAGCCCTGCGTTGCGAGCTGTGCGTCAGATTTAGTTCAAGCTGCTGTGCTTCAATCATTCAGTCTCCAGAAGATCATGGAGTCGACTGATCTGCCCGCCTCACATTGATCGATTTGAGGCTATGAAAGCAAGATGAACCGGTGGATGATGACTGGAACCGAATACTGACGCGAGATTCGTCGAGATTCGACAGAGATGAAAGATGACTGACTTGTATCTCCACAAGAAGCCAGGTGCCTTTGTTTTGCAGTGCATTGCATTTGCATTGCATGACAAGGCGGGTGTCGTCCTCCAACAGCGCATCCGCTTGCCCACTCACAAAAGCCAACAGGGCTTGACTCGGACCTCTGGTTCGTTCCGTGTCATAAACTATTCGGTGAAAGACGAACAAGTTGCGTGAAGGCACAATCCTGACTGCAACATGACTATCCAAGCGTACATATCTCGGAATGCTGCAAATAGTACGTACTTATCATCTACACGCCTCCCCTGCCATGATACCCTCCATCACGCACGGACAACTCAGCGCCGTTGCGTGCGGCAAGGCGTGGCCCAGGCACACGGAGGGGAAGATGCAACTTCGTGCAGGGGGGTTCGATGATGGGGCACCGTCTAATAGGACGACAGGCTTAAACAGAGATGCAGAGTAGATGGATTTTTTTCTTTTCTGCGAAGATGGTGTGAATGGTGTGCGCTGGACTCGAGGCTTTGCCGACGGAACGATTGATATCCAATTAGCCAATCTATCTCCCAACTACAGCAGCCATTTCCACATACCAAGCTATTTACCCAATGCAGAAGGAGTTCTGTCAGGAAATATCTCAGAATATCTCGCTTTTGATTTGCTAACATGACGTAGAGAGTCTTCCACTATGTAAGCAGAAGTCGCCTCTGACCTGAGCGACTCATCCCGCCATCACGGACACTGTCGTGTAAGTCCGCCTTCAACGACCGGACATAACCGAGAGACAAAAGCCTCCATGTCTATGTTAAATTCCCCTAATATGCCAAAAATGGAACGCTCAAACAAATCTGTACAACTGATTTGACCCCGGTTGAATAGCATCCGAGAGTCTGTTCAACACAGTGAGTCTCCGAGGTTGTGTAACATTCTGCAGCCCGACTGATGATTATCACCGGAATTCCCAGCTCGGATACCTCGTGGCACGGATGTATCATCCAAGCCGTTGAGCAGAAAGTGAGCAATACGAATGCTGTACGGCGTTCGTACAACAGACGTCAAAAGTGGCGCAACCAGTCAGTTTCTTGCAAAGGTGTCATGAAGAGTAAGTGAAAAGGAAAAGGAGATGCGTTTCGTCTCGTTATCTAGATACTCTGTGGTCTCGTTCTGTCTACATAGCCCCTAAGGCATCACACCTATCATGCTGTCCCATTCCATTTTCTATTCCAGATGTTCCACCGAAGTTCAGGAATAGATATATATCATCCCGATGTAACACCGCATGACACCTGAAAACAAGGTTCGCAGCCAGGTACCCAAACCGGAGAACCGTTATGTTGATTTTTTGTAAGGGGGTTTCATGTTCTTCCTCCTCTTCCGCACGCCGTTCCCATCTCGCAAGCCTAGCTGAATAAAGTACAAACTAAAAACAAAGCCCTCGATGCCGAGAACATATGTAAAAACTCAATCTCCAGCAGACCCATTTTCACAAGATAAATGCTTTGACAAAGAAGAAGGAGTAAGAGAAACAAAAAAGACGGGGAAACGAGGGGACAGTAGGGTATACACATCAACCCCCAATGCATGCACAATGTCAGACTAATGCATTGCATATATGCGATTGCCCAATGTCTCATATGCGCCGTGATCTGGTAGGAATAGCAGCTTTTTATGCTCATAAGATGCCGCTCCCATCCTGAAATGTGCACCGTCTAGGAAAAGACCTTGAGGAAGCCCCAAATACCAAGACCGCTGAGCACGGGAATCGTCAGGTTATCATCCCAACCAAAGATGTCGACAACTTCACTGGCAGAAGCGACAAAGCCGGACCACACGCTCATGACGCCCAGGGCCAGGGCTCCAGAGATGGTTGTCTGCTCCTTGGAGATACCAACAGCCTCGCAGATGGTCTTGGGCAGCGAGAGAACACCCTTGAAGAGGAAGTTCTCGTCACCAGGGAATGGACCAACTGTAGGAACGAGCCAGCCGTAGAAGAAGTACGATGTGCCAACGCCAACGAGGAAGGCAGCAGTCGAACCAGCAAGAGACTTGCCCCTGCGAAGACGGGGGGTATATCGGCCCCAAAGTCGACCGAAGGTGCTGGCAGCGGTGTCGCACCAGCTGAGCAAGAGAACGCTCATGATACCAACATCCTTGGGGAAGCCATAGAGGACGATCCAGGCACCGAGGAGGTAGAAGATCACACCGTTCCAGCCAGAGTACTCGCTCTCGCGCATCAAAGCACCGAGGACCTTGACATAGAGACGGTTGACGGACGCATATCGGTGTCGGAGCCAGTCGGTGGCTGCGATTGGGATGAGCGCTGACATGAGCCATGGTGTGACTGATGTAGTCTGAGTTCCGGTCACGTAGAGCCAGATAACGAAGAAACCGATCGACACGTGGAGCACCTTGCGGGGTACCTCGTGCTTGTGTACAAAGGTTCTCCAGTGTCGGTGGATAGGGATAAGGCCCAAAGGACTGGGACTTCGACTAAAGTCACGCCAGGACCATCCCACCGGTGTTGAAGGTTGAGGCGGCGCAAGGTGACCATTTGATGTCGTGGACTTTCCATTGCCGTTACTGCTGAGCGCCCCATTAGACGTCGTCTGCTCTTCTGGAATGGTGTCCTTGGACATCTTGCCCGCCTTAGCAGCGGTGCTCGTGCGCCTCGTCAAGCGCGTCACGGCCTGTGTATCGATCGGCGAGCGGCTGCGGGTTCGGGCGCGTCGAAACTCGGGGGGCTCGGGTAGATCCTCATCGGGCTCCTCCTCGAGGGGCTGCGGCGTGGGTGTCCGTCTCCGGGCAGCCGAGCGTGTAACAGGGCCCATGTAATCGGCGGCGTCGCGCTCGGATGGGGTGGGACTCGGCGAGATGACGCGGGGCGTCTCCGGGATTTTGGATCGGAAGGACATGGTGTAGGAGAAAGGTGGGAGGGCGGAACAGCGGACGGCGCCGACTACTATACGACTGAGAGCGTTGAAGCCGGAGGGCCAGAAGGTATTGGGTATTGTAGAGTGGAGATGTTTATCACGGCGCGATGAGCGCACCGTTGAGATGGGTTCTGACGGAGATGAAATTGTGAAGGTGTTGGGGGTGTCGTAATGAGAGGATCCGTTAGTGGGAATATTGTGTTGCTTTTTTCCCAAATCTAAAAGATGTTGCTCGTGATCGTCGTGGTCGTGGCTATGTCGTAGATAGATGTGGCGTAAACCTTGGCCGTTGTGTTCAAGACCAAGACTCTGCTGGTGGTGGTGATGGTGATGGTGATGATGATGTAGCTGCTGGTTCTGGCCGTAACCCTGACTCGGGCTCAGGCTCTGACTCGAATTCCGGTTCGGGGGACTCGGGCTACGTTTTGGCCGAGACTTGAGAGAGTGGTGAGAGTCGAGAGGGTTTATTGAATCCAGATTGATTAACAAGGGTGCAACGGAGGTTGGATCCCCCGCCGCATGATGGGTTCGGAGATATAAGGTACTGATGACCGTGGCCGTGACCGGGGCACGCACACATGTAGTAGTACTAATAGCCTACGGTACAGGTCTTAGATGTACAGGCTTGTGAGAGACTGGGCCGAGTGATGGATTTGCCAATGGGGGTCAACTCGACAGGCGTGACTAGGCCGCTGAGACAAGGAGAGAACAGAAGAAAATAGAGAGTCGCGTGACACTGAGGATACTTGCTAAGACCTAAGCGAGGCTTTTCTCGAGGGTCGTTGTGTCGCTGGTTCTTGATCAAGTTTGGCGTTGGTTGGCTTTGGCTGCAACGGTTGGAGATTTTTCGTCTGGGGCCAGACTCGGAACTCTCCAGATACGTACCTACCTAGTCTAAGGTATCTGTGGCGTTGATCTCAGTTCAGTTCAAACCCGCACAAGACACCGCCTTTTTCCATGGATGTCTTTATTCTAGCATGTGATGATCTACGAGAGGGGTCTATTGAAACAAAACACCTCGGTCCTGGAGATATTATCATGTAAAATTTGGTAAAAATATTCGTATTGCAGCTGAGTCTACTAATAGCTTGTGACGGGCCATATAAAATTTAAAAACGAGATTATTATATGTTAATCCTGGCACTCACAAATCTCAGTCTCCGGCTCTTCCGCAACTGGCCTGATTGCTTCTTGTGCAATATCTACCTATCAAGATGGCATGTCAGCTGCCACATTTTCAGCTAAATTGAATCACTCATCCCAGGGACCATCAAATTCCACGTCATTCAGACGGACAAGACATCATATCCAAGTGAGCACGTGCCGTGACAAGACAGGATGCTACGTCAGCCACATGCCGCACTCCACTGCGCCACAACTCGAGGATCTCACGTGGTGATAAGATAAAAATTTCAAGAAATGTTTCGCGCAAAAGATGCCAAAAGACGGCCCCTCTAGGCGCCTTGGATCTGTAAAGACAGACCGTAATAATAATTCTTATAAAATTACAAGACTCGGTCTCGTTCTATAATGGCTTCAGAAAAGGTCAAAAAGAGAAGCCCGAGAGCTTGGGATGCTCTTAATCCTCCTCTTGCAGAATGGATTCGCGATGCTGTCGCAACCATGGGCTTCAGCCAAATGACACCCGTCCAAGCTGCAACACTACCGCATTTCCTTGGAAACAAAGATGTTGTTGTTGAGGTATGATTCTACTGCTGTTGAGTATGCGATTGGCCATCTAACTTCTGTATAGGCTGTCACTGGTAGTGGAAAAACTCTCGCCTTTCTCATCCCTCTTGTACAAAAACTTTTGCGACTTAGCGAACCCACGAAGAAGCATCATGTTGCTGCGATAATCGTCTCTCCTACTCGCGAACTGGCCGCTCAGATTCATACTGTTCTCGTCAATCTCTTAAAATTCCACGAAGCTTCGGCTGAAATACTCCCGCACCTCAAAGGCGACGAAAAACGACCTTCTACCACTGTACCCGCCATCGTCCCCCAGCTGCTCGTTGGAGGCACCACCACCACCGCCCAAGATCTGAGCTTCTTCCTTCGACATAGTCCTAATGTTCTAATCTCCTCGCCCGGCCGACTTGTCGAACTCCTGTCTTCACCTCACGTCCACTGCCCTCAATCCTCTTTTGAGGTTCTCGTTCTCGATGAAGCCGATCGACTTCTTGATCTTGGCTTTAAGCCTGATCTGCAGAAAATTCTATCACATCTTCCCAAACAAAGAAGAACGGGCCTTTTCAGCGCCAGTGTCAGTGAGGCTGTTGGAGAGATTATTCGAGTTGGTTTGCGAAATCCCGTCAAGATTGAGGTCAAGGTCAAGATGAAGGATGGTGGAATTCTTGAGGACAGGAAAACACCTGCCAGTCTTCAAATGGCGTATATGGTCAAGCCTGCGAGTCAAAAACTGCCTGCTCTAGCAGAACTTCTTCGACAATTACCGATTAAACCCCAACGGAGCATTGTTTTCCTGTCAACATGCGCTGCCGTCGATTACTTCCAGCATGTTCTGCCTGCGATCTTACCAGAGGGCTTTGCGCTGGTACCTTTACATGGAAAGCACCCAGCCAAAGTACGAGAGAAGAACTTCAACCGCTTCTTGAACTCTGTTGCCCCTACAATACTACTTACAACCGATCTGGCAGCTCGTGGGTTAGATATTCCTCAGGTTGACTTGGTGGTTCAGATTGATGCTCCTTCAGATCCCAAGGCGTTCATCCACCGCAGTGGAAGAGCTGGTCGTGCAGGTCGAAAGGGTCTGGCTGTGGTTATGTTGCACCCTGGGCGAGAGGAGGACTACGTGCAATTTTTGGAGATTCGCAAGACACCAATTTCAAAACTGGAGAAGCCAGCCGTTTTCACATCAGAGGAGGATGCTGTGGCTGCTACAAAAAAGATGAGGGAGCTAGTGTTGACGGACAGAGCACTTTTCGACAAGGCTCAGAAGGGATTTGTGAGCTGGGCTCGAAGCTACGGCGCTCATCAGGCAACATCTATCTTCCGCGCAGCTGATCTCGACTGGGCTGATCTTGGAAATGCATGGGGCCTGCTTCGCATGCCCAGGATGCCTGAGCTCAAGGGCTGGAAGGGCGACAAGATGTGCGGTCTCGAAATCGACTGGGACAATTACGCCTACAAGGAGAAGACACGCGAGCAAGCACGAAAAGCAGCTCTCGAAGAGGAAAGGTCCGGAGAGAAGAAGGACAAGAGCGACGAGACAAAGCGAAAGCGAAAGAACAACGAGGCATGGAGCGCTAAGCACGAAAAGGAGGATGAGAGAGTTGAGCGCAGGGAGAAGCGACGTAAGCGCCGTGAGGCTGAGGCCACATCTAAGATGACGGACGAAGAAAAGGTTAAGCAGATGGAGCTAAACGAACTCATCGCCGAGGTCCGGAGACAGAACCGCGAAAAGGCTGCTGCTGAAGCTGCGGCAGCTAAGAAGGACAAGGAGGATGAGTTTGCAGGCTTCGATGACTAAAGGTAGTTTAGTGAGACGAGATAGGAATATACCCCGTTATTTGGCTAAGATGTGTTTTGGGTTTGGTGTACCTGAGGGTAAGGCAGAATGGGAGTAGTTTTGGGTGAGGACGACGTGGACATTGCGTGGCTTGGCTGTGAGAGCATGGGTGATTTATAAGATGGAGGTGAGTATACGCGTATACGTCTTGGTGGATGAATACGAAAATTGAAGTTGAATCCGATGAACGCGTATTGGAATTTCGTTGTAGATGACTCTTGGATGTTTCCTGAGGGCGTTTTAGCAATAAAGACCATAAATGGGTGGATTACAGTGGTGCTCTTCTGTCAGAGGGATCAAGATCATTCTTGTACACCTCTTTTGGGTACATATATGATCTCTTTGTTCCTGGTGTTGTGATAGTGTCAGCGGCAGTCCGGCATATACTGTCTTGGCATCACCACCAAAAAGGCAAGATACCGATTGGAGGAGCGGAAATATGAAGGTTAAAACATTTCTAAATCGGTTTAAGTCTATTCAAAACCATCAGTTAACCTACGCAATAGTCCACGTAACGTGGCCCCCCTTGTAACCCTTGTGGTATATTACTGTAAGGCTGATAGAGAGAACGAGCTTCTATTTTGAGATGGACAGAAACTCTTGGTACCGAAAGCGAATGTTGGTTAATTATCACCAGTTTTGGGGAGTTTAAACCACTAAAGATGCCGTTAATTGCTCTTAATAAATTGTTCATGTCTGATGGGTCATTCTCTGCTAGACTTTTCTTCACTTCCATACTCACTACCTTAATTAGACTGGTTGTCCACTTGCATGACTAAAAGTTACTGACGGTTTCGGAATTGTTCCAACGTCAACACTCCGCTTTATCAACAACACCTCCATCGATGATCACTACTGAAGCCACAAGGAAATAACAAAGCCTCCTACACTGGGGCAATACGACGAGGAATACGATTCAAGTCTCCCGAACTAAAGCTGTCAACCAATCAGGACGCACGCTTTCAATTAAAGCAAAAACACATCAGGACTAGCCAGGACAGAACAACATACCATGACTTGTTGTGCCTGCTGATCGAGAGCAATTCTTTTCGCCCCCTGATCACTCTCACTCCCCTACCTTATCTATACTTCCTTTCTTCTCCCGATGCCTCCGAGAACCTCCGGCTCCGGTTCCGGCTCCGGCGCCGCTACTGCCAAGCTCCGCCGGGCACATCGCAAGTCCCGGAATGGCTGCTTGGAGTGTAAGAGACGACATATCAAATGCGATGAGAACCGTCCTGCATGTAGTAACTGCGTCATCAGTGAGAGGACATGCTCGTTTCCTGCTCCGCCTACTCCAGCCGCTGCGCCAACTCCACCAGAGCAGCCTGTGTCTTCCTTCAATGAGCCTATGAGTACCAGTCAGGTTGAGAGTCCTGCTGATAGCATCTCGAGCACTGCAGCCTCTCACCGGCCTTCTTCAATACCGCCTCCGACATATCTTGCTCCAAGCTCCAACTCTGGCTTTTCATCGAATATCGATGACGGCGCACACTCGACTTCTCTGCCATCTTTCACAGAATCTTTCGCTGCTGCAGACTTGTCTGAGTCGCCTCTATCAAATTCATTAACAGACGCTCTTCCTACGCCAACCTTTACCAACAAGCACCTCATACTATTACATCACTTCCGCAAATCTCTACTATTCGATGTTGACAACGTCGACATCATCATAGACCTCGCCCTCGACTGGTCATCAGAAGCTCCGTACGCTCTGGACCAGCTCCTCGCTATATCGGCAGATCACCTTGCCATGACTCTTGTCGAAACTTCAGCTGAGAGCGCTGCTTCTTGGAGACGCATCGCTACAGAGTTGCAGACTCGAGCTCTTACGCACTTCAACAGAGACAGCCAAGACGCTGCCAGTTACGAGTCTCGCTTCGTTCCCCGTTTCTTGCTCTCGTCCTTGCTGAGCTTACACATGCTTTACGACACACTCACACAGTATCGAGCTACATTTCACGTCTTCATAGAAAGATTCTGTGACTCTGTCTGCCTTCATCGCGGTGTGAAATCGTCTTCATCGCCAGGCTACCAGACTCTTATCAGGTCTCCCTTGGCGCCATTCTTTCTCGGTGTCAAAAACGCAGCAGAGCTCGGTGATAAGGGTGATGAATGTGCCCCCCTCATAAGTCTCATCGAAAACTCTGATTTGAGTCCATCAGCTGTGGAAGCCTGCAGTACAGCCGCTCGTACATTACAGTGGGCTTTCAATGTTCACAGGAATCTGCCCAAGAGTGTAAACGTACAAGCTGCCTCGGCTTTTCCAGTTGTGTTGGACGATAATTACGTAGAGCCAGTTCGAAAGCACCGCCCCGAAGCATTGCTCGTCTTGGCTTATTATGGTGTTCTCCTCCACCGATGTCGACATGTCTGGTTGTTTGGCGATTCGGGCGCATTCCTGATACATTTGATTGCCGATCACCTTGGAAGCTACTGGAAGGAGGCTTTGCGCTGGCCACTTGAGGAGTTGGAAAGGGATCAAGGATGAGAAGATTGGCAGAGGACAAGACTCTGGTCCTATACCGATGACGTTCAGAGCGAAGACATTGAGATGTCTACACAGGAGCAATTCTATACGCGAGCTCGTGGAAGCACCGCATTCGAACACACCAAGGGCAACAAAGATATCACCAAGCTTAGGTCACAGACCTTCGCACCACCATACAAGGAGTCGGATCCGTCAAGCGTCAAGATATGAAGTCAGGGACGCGATCTTTAGAAATCCTTAGGAGGTGTCGTCGATTCCGACGAAGGTTAAGCTGGCTTGGTTCAAGCTTGGCCTAGACTAGCATGAACTTGGAGGAGAACATGGAGGTTTCAGGCTGTGATCATCTGTTGTGAGTATATCATTTATGCTTGCAACTGTCATGTTCATCATAGAGTGGCTTTAGAGGCAGGCCAAGATACCATCGAGGACGATAATCTAAAGTCTTTCAATAAACAAGTAAAATACTTCACAAACACTTCCACCTATGACAGTTTCATCAACACCAGTGAACATCTCCTTTCATTTCACGGACAGGAGCACACACGTATTCGATGAATGCCATCTCATCTTTCTCTGTACGATTATCCATAGTGTAAGCTATAACGATATCTACATGAGCCCAGCCTGTTTCCCCTTCCTGCGAACACAATACAATACTCTGAATCTTTTGCATGTCAATTCTCTTTATTTAATTCATAAAAAGGCGGAATGGTAATAGCTCGAGCGTTAACGTCGTCAAATCAAAAGTCAAACAACCGACTGCAGCGAAAACTTCGACCAGGGCTCCTTGATCTTTCTCACACTCTCTCTTTGTTTGTTTTTCGAAGTTCCTCCCTTGAGACTTCCAAGGGCAGGACGGATCCAGACAAGGGCTTTTTTTTTCTCGTTTGCGCCGCCGGGCAAGGCGGATGGCCACTCTTCTATGGAAGGAATATGGTATCATAACAGGAAGGAAATTGGGGGCGGACGAGATGTCGAGACATGCATGAGATGGAGAGAAAGGCCGCTGGGTTGCAGCTTGAGTGCAAACTCTCAGAGACCGTAGAACTCCCAACCATCACCAGCTGCATCTGTCGTTCCCGCTTCATCGGCGGCATGGGGCGCAAATTCAGTCCGAAGTTCTTCGTTGAGTCATAGCTCCTCATCTTCCAGCTCAGAGGGCTTGAGGAGACCGCCAACCTTCTGTCGTCGTTCCATATCAGCGGTCTTGGCGTCCTGCTCCTGTTGTTCCTTTTCGACAATGAAGAGCTCAGCGTTGTCGCCAGCAAACTCCTTGAGGGAGACGAGGAAATCACGGAGGTTGAGTCGGAACTTGTCGTACTGCGTGTTAAGCGTGAACAGGCCTTCGACGAAGCTTGTAATTTGGTTCCTGTACAAAAATTAGCTTATGGCATGAAGGGTAGAGGTGATACGTACGCTTGCAGGTTGCGGAAGGCGTTTTGTAGGAGGTTAGCTACGAAGTTGGCGACAAACTCTCGGTTGTCAGTTCCAGCTGCAGCCTGATCGGGGCTGTAGATAGGACCCTGGATCTTGGGCTGAGATCCATCGGCTGGGTTGATATAGTAAAAGAGCTTCATCAACAACATGGACTGTGTCTTGAAACCGGCCTTGTGGTCGTTATCCGTCACAACAAAGAACACGTCCTGGAGGATGGTGATGAAGAATCGCTGGAAGAAAGCGTTGGCGGTCTGCACATCAGTCTTCTCAGCAATGTTGTTAATCAGCTCCAGAGCCATGTTAAGACCAGCTGCCTCTACATCTCGGTTGTCGTGCTTGAAAGCCCATGAGCATGAGTCGATAACAAACTTGAATTGGTTGTTGTCGAGCTTGAGCAGGGCAGGGAAGCAGTGCAAGTTGATGGCTCGGAGGAGGTTGAAGAACTCGACTCGGTGCTCGGGGAACTCGGAGAAGTCCTTGTTGATCATCTCCAGAGTGCACTCGAAAACGTTCTGCATGATAGTAGGAACCTGGTCCTCCATCAAAGCCTGCTACTTGTTAGTATAAAATCCTGCAAATATGATCAAGGTAACACTGACAGAAAGCTTGGTGATAATAGTAGAGCAAGCCTTGAGCACCTCGGCATCTCGAGCGCCAGGGACGTTGCGGTTGTAATCGACAAGAACAGATTCCAGCAGAGGAGGGACCATCTGAGCACGGACGGCCTGAAGATCCTCTGCCTTATCGACGTACACCTCAATGAGCTTGAGGATCTCCTTCTTGATGGTTCGGAGACCTCGGACCTTGGGCATCTTGGTAGCGAGTTCGCCATCGCGAGCCACAGCCTCAGAGATCAGTGTACTTGTGGCGTTGTACATCTGAAGCATGTCATGGTAGATGCGGCCAATCTGGGGATAGAAATAGGACCCCACAGATGAGCAAGCAGACACATTCGTCTTCATGATGTTTCCAATAACCTTGATAGTCTCGGCATCCTGAAGGATAGTTGGGTTCACAGTTGCCTGCTTGATGATCTCGTCCCAGGCTGCGTTGGGGATAGCCATCAGGTCGGCAAGGAGTCTCTCCTGCTGATGCTTGTTGCCCTGAGCGGCGACCATGTAGCCACAGGCTTCGTAGAAGGTGTGCACTTGTTGAGGCGTCAAGTCGCATGTGATCTTACCCATGTTTCGAACAATCTCCTCGATGAAAGGCTCCTGCTCACTAGGTTGCAGAGCTACAAAGTGACGTCGACACTGACGGGCGATCTTAATGAACGTATCGCAAGCCATGTCCTGGACACCTAAACCAATGTTGATTAGCATTTTAACAGTCAGCTCAAGCTGGGTTTCACATACCCTCATGTGACTCGTGCATGAACTCGAAGAGCTTATTAACGACTGTCTTAAGGAACTTCCAATGAGCCTTGAGGAAGCGAGGGTACTGCCCGACAATGTACATAATGTTACTGGCGACAACGGCCTTGTTGTCCTTGCCACGCTTCATCTCAGTGAGACCGAGGAGGTCCTTAATGACAGTAACAAGGAACCTCTTCTCTGTCTCTTCGTTCATCGCCAAAGAGATCGAGCCGATGGCCCAGCAAAGAACGTTGCAGTTATGCCAGGACCACTCGCTTCCGTCGACTTGCCGAGCGAGCTTCTCGGTCATGATGTTTTCTGTGTCGACCACGTCCAAATGTGTCAGGTACACCAGGCACTCTCGAATCGTCTTGTAAAGTTGTACTGTGTCACTCTCCTTGACGAATTCTCGAACAATTTCACCCTCGTCGTTCTCAACAATCAAGACTTCCTCGGGACGGACCATCTTCTCGATCATAACGACTCGAAGGTTCGAGAGGACCTCGTTGTATTTGTGCTTTCGAAGAGGGTAGTTGTTGAGCATCGTAGGGTTCGGGGCGCCGCTTCCAGAGATTCCTGCGCCAACTGCCATGAGAGGGTTCAGGTCGGTCATAGGGAGCTGTTGCATCTCCTCGTAAAGCTCCTGGACAAGCTTGAGCCAATAGTCGAGGGTAATCTTGAAAATTTCTCGATCATCGATCTGCGATATCCTAATAAGATAGTAGTGACCGTGGATGAGGAAATCGCGGTTGGGGAGTTTCTCGATGAGCTATCGCAATCATGTTAGATTCGTCCGGATATCAAACACAGCATAAAACGTACATTCAAGTGCATTCCGAAGAAATTGCAGAGGAAGAGAGCCAAGTTTTGTATGAACTCCTGATCCCTCGAGTTGCTGCTTGGATATGTGCTCTTGAGATCAAGAGAAACGGGAATGATGTTAGCAATGGTAGTCAAGGTCTCGGTGAACATCTTAACAAGCTGCTCGTCATAAGAGTTGGGCTGGCCGGGGCCGCCAGTCTGAAGACCACCAATCTCAGTAAGGCACTGCATGGTGACGTTGCGGAACTCGGGGGTCGAGAGGAAACGGGTTCGAAGTGTCTCGATAAGCGGTGTCTCGAAGATGTATCCCAAGGGGATCCAGTTGCAGAATCGCAGAAGCGTCTCAAGGGTCGCCTTGATCAGACTAGGCTGTGTGGCCGTGTTGAGGACCTCCTGGCAGAGGTTGAAGATTTGCGAGAACTCGGCGCACATGGTCTGCTTGAGGTTGCGTGTCTTGGTCGATGTCATCTGCTCGGCTGAGTAGTCGAAAACTTCCTCCGAGAGCAAGCGAAGAATGATCATGTTGTTCTCGCAGATGGATAGATTGGAGTGGCAGGACGAGATGATTTCGTTGATAAAGGTAGGCCAGTTGTGAGGCCACTCCTGCTTGAGTACGGAAACGAGGACGAGATTAAGCTTGTTGAGCAGGGTCTTTTGCTGGCGCAGCGACTCTTCGGTGCTCGAGCACTGGATAATGAACTGGACGATGAAGTTTCGGATTCCTACGAGTTACATGTCGTCAGAATTGGTTGCTAACTGTTATCGCGGTGAGGACGGACCTTGGCACTGCTCCCGAGGGAGGACCTTCCATCTTGTCAAGATCACATTGTCCAGAACCTGCAGACCCAAGTCTGTCAAAATTTGTTAGTCGAGTGCATTCAAAAGTCAAGTATTCGCATAGATCGAAGGGAGGAGGGCTGGCTTGGATACAGCACAGCATAGGAAGTGGCGCAAAGCCGAGGCTACACACATTTGGTTTGAGGGTACTGCGCATCCGAGAGGATCTTGTCGACCATGAGCCACGCATCGGGGTCTTCTTTGAACTGCAGCCCAAGTCAGTAAAAAGCTCTGCACGAGCCGAGAGCTAGATCAGTACGAACCTGGTTGAGAGCAGCTTGGGCGGCTTTTTGCTACACGGTTAAAGAGGCCGGGTTAGCTATCGTCCCTCACTCATGTCGACGCGCGGGGTCCACGGTTGGTAAAAACCGACGCCCAGAAGACTACCTACCTGCTCACCGCGCCCCTCGTAGAAGGAGCGGACGAGGACGTCCAGCTCTTCAATGGAGGCGGCCATTTCGTGTGGTAATTTCGGGTTCACGAGAGGATCGTTACGAGGTGGGAAGAAGAAGAGGTTGGCGGTTGGAGGTGGTGGTTGTGGTGGGCGGACGAGACGAGGCGAGGCGAGGCGGGGGGAGAGAGAAGATCCAAGCAAATACCAGCCCCAGGCAGATATAGATCAGAGAAGCAGTGGCGCAGCTAGCTCTCTATAATATGGAAGAGAGAGGGCTAGAGAGAGGGAGATGGGATAAGGCGATGTGAATGTTTGTCGGTGTTCGCGTGGGAAAAATGGAAAAGAGGAGAAATGCAAAGTTCGGCTTTGGTAAAAGCAAACTAAGGCAAGGCAAAGTGGACGACGTCGGTGAGGTGAGGTGAGGTGTGAAGAGATGGTCTGGACGGCTTGAAGTGGACGAGAGTGGAGTTGAAGGGGAGCAAAAGCACTGTGAATACAGTACCTTTAGTGGAGTACCGAGCACAGAAATGCCCCGCAGCGAGCGAGCAGCCTGCCTGCGTCACTACCTTACCTTACCTTACGCTATAAAGTAAGTTCCAGTAACCACCAGCAACCAGGTCAAGCTTAGAGCTCTCCCGTCTCGATCTTAAGGCACTGCATCCCTATATCCGTATGTCTCACACTGAGGGCGGTTTTGTCAGCAGCGGGGCTTGAAAATTGGATGCGAGGTCTGATGGAGGGTTGCCTGTCATGTCATGTCACTATCACATCAATGTATCTCTACTTTGATCCGTGACGGCGGTTGATGCTGTCACTGCGCATTTCTCATACCAAAAGGGAGCTCAGCTAACGGATCGTCGGACCCATGACGCTGGGATCTTTGTAGCGGTACTTGAACTTACCGAAACTCCCCAGCCTCCCCGGCGCATAATTAATCGATCGATCTCATGATTCGCTCTGGGTTTGACAACGGCGCGTGTTTGTCAATCTCTTACAAAAGCTGTGAGCTGAAATTACCGCATGCGGCTACCCGAATCACGATCGTAATCTGATCTGAGAGATGGCTTGATGATAACGACCACGAGCCAAACATATATCCAGGACTGTCTCTTGAAGCATGTTCATATTTAAGCTGTCATGAACTGTACCCAGGGTTGATGTTCTGCATAAACGAGAGGGATTATCGCCCCTCTCATGACAGCAGACAACATCACCAGGCATAAACTGATAGCTCACAAAACTCAACGAACCATATTTAAACACGTCGGTCATCAGAGTATCATATTTTTTCAAGGCTCGCTCTATCGACAAAAGACAATACTGGCCAACCCTCTATAGTTGGCTCCGTTTGTATCCAGATATCCATACATGGCCAGCCATAGTTTCATTATTTAACTTTTTTTATATGGACAGCCAAGAACCCACGATGTGTCGGCTTTTGGCCGTCTTCAAGCGATGTTGATATTCGTTCACTCTATTTTTAAGCCTTGTAGCCAACCTCGAACAAGCTATCCTTCAGAGCGTTGAGAGCCTTCTCGATGTGGTTTCGGCTGGGGTCGAGCTATCAAAACCATGTTAGCAGGTCATCTCGAGTAAACAAATTCAGATACACTTACAGCGCTGACTCCCATATGGCCGAATCGGATATACTTGGGAGCAATAGCCTTGTGAATACCACCAGCAAAGACAACACCCTTGGCAGCCAACTTGGGCAGAACATCAGCAGCGCCAATGCCATCAGGCAGGTAAATAGCAGTCATGGCGTGAGCCTGATCCTCAGGCTTAGTAGCAACGACCTTCAGACCAAGATCGGTAACAGCCTTCTTGACCTTGTTGGACACCTCGATGTGGCCCTGGAATCGCTCAGACAGGGGCTTAGTAAGGATCTGAGTAAGGCTAGTGTGGAGGGCGTGGATGAGCTGAGGAGAAGGAGTAGCAAAGTAAGAGGGCTTCTTGGCCTCGTAGTTCTTCATGATGGGTGTCCAGTTCTTTAGAGAGGCGAAGTAAGCGGGAATAGGAGTCTTGCGGTTCTCAAGAGCAGCGGCGACAGCTCGGCCGCTGAAGAATGAAATGGAGAGACCAGCGGGAACACCAATGGCCTTCTGACTGGCAGTAACAACACCATCCAGACCCCACTCATCGAAAGCAATCTCCTCACAGGCAACACTGCAGACACCATCGACGATAACGAGAGTCTCGGGGGAGACACGGCGGACAGTAGCGGCAAGGTTCTTAAGCTCACTCAGGACACCAGTCGATGTGTCGACGTGGGTGACTGTGAGGATCTTGTACTTCTTCTCGGAAAGAGCCTTCTCGATCTCGGGGAGCTGAGGTCGGCCGCCAACTTCACCGTCGAGCTTGGTGACGTTGGCACCGTAGGCGCGCAGGCAGTCGGCGAAGCCATCGCCAAAGTATCCAGTACTGAGAACGAGGGCGTTCTCGCCGGCCTCGACAAGGTTGGCAGCAACAATATCCCATCCCAAGGTACCGGAACCGGAGATAACGTAGGGCTGGGCGGAGGGGTCGGTCGATTGGAACAGCTTGCGGGTCAGGGTGAGGGTCTCGCCGAAGGTGTTGACGAAGCCGGGGCCGACGTGGCTCTCACTGTGTGAAAAGTATTAGCAAGCGAGATATTATCGATCACATCACGCGAACGAACCTGTAGTGGCCCATGGACTTGAGGACCTCATCATCGAACTCAATGGGTCCGGGGATGAGGAGAGTAGCGTGTTCAGGTTGAGAAGACATGGTGGCTGTAGATGTTGAAAGACGACGAGCTTGGGTAGAAACTGAAGCTTGAGCAGGAGAAGCCGCGGTATAAGAAGAAGACGACAAGTGACCTGAGACGAGAGAGATCCTATCGGCCGACGCAGATGCAGTTCCAGCGGCCGAATACGTCTTGAAGCCCGCCGAAGAAGAAGAGGGGCTCTCGGCGGACAGCTCCGGAGCGCGGGGCACCTGGACCTTTCTCCCCTCCATTGCAAGTGCCGATCTTAACAGGCTACGACTGGCTGCTGCACCAACCCCCACTGCCACGGACGACAACCGCTGAAGGGGCGCCAGGTTGACTGCCTGAGGCCCTTCTGAAGGTCTTTTTTTGTTTTTGCGGTGCCGCAAGCAAATGTGCCTGCTGCAACGGAAGAAGGCCGAGAGGACAGAGAACGTCGGTAGGCTTCCGATTCGGGGCACAGAAGCCGGGTTTTTCGGGTCTATGAAGCACCGAGATATAAACGTCACGCAACCAAGAGGTTTTTAAGCAGTAAAAAGAGGATTTTGAGGTTGTTAATTCAGAGTCATACGAATTGCCTTAGGGGAAGAGGAAGAGGGAACTTCGCCTAGGGAAATGCGCTGAGTGTCCTGACTCTAGCCCCGGAATCCCCTGTCTTCCGTCCCCGTTTTTTGCTTCTTTCAGCGCAGCGAACGGAGCTTTCTCACTGTCGTGTCCAGGTTAGCTCGGGTTATGTGAGGCCGCTACCGGAGCGACAGGTTTGAATTGAGTGGACGATGATTCGGTCATCTCTCGGGATTTTGAACCGATTATATCGAACCGATATTTTTATATGGTAAGCGTTTCCGCTGCTTCGGGACATAGATTATCGAATGATGTTAGTTAATTATCATGATGGAGTTGCGAGCGCTCTACGGGAAGGGTCCCGATCTAAAGTAACAGAATAACAAACGGTTGACCAGCCGAATGATCAATACCTTACCCACAGCCAGTTCTACTTGTAAGAAGACCCTCATGCAATGCCTTTATAAAACACAAACAACTTCTCTGCACCATCTTCCCATTGGACATCATTCTGCAAATGATGCCCTGCTCCCTCAACGAATTGTAACCTTACACCATCTCGCTTGTCACTTCCAGCCTCACGGTAAAATGTCGCTGTCTTCTCCGTCACAGGACTTGTCATGAGCTTATCTTGAGTGCCTGCCATGACAAGAACCTTTTCACCGCTGGCGCCGTCATTGCGAATATGACTCAATATATTTGATGGCGACGCGAAGCTGTACATCATGCTGAAAGGCCACAAGTAACTCTCATAGCGGTTCATATGGCGTTGGAACGGGATGACGGATGAGAGAGGGAACTTGTCGCCAAAGAAGGCTCTCTGGGTGAGTTTTGGGTGGGAGAGAGGTGAGTTGGAGTGCCAGAGATGGAAGATTAGTCGTATTGTGAACCATGGGTCCATCTTCCACCAATTCATATACACGCCCATTCTGCGATTGTGTTAGCATCCTGGTAGGGGCTCCGAGATACGTGTTTATCTTGACTCACGATCCAAACCCTGGGACTGCACCCAGTAAAGCAAGTGCTTTCACATTCACCAATCCATCGCTAAGAACACCTTGACTCAAACCACCACCACTAGAATGTCCAACAAGCATAACCTCACTCTCTTCCCTCGTCTGCACCCACTCTATAGCCGCAACGAGATCAGAAACCAAGGCGCTTCGAGGCGTTGCAAAGACCATGCGGAAATACGATGGATGCCATGATTCACCGTGGCCACGCAAGGAAACTGCGTAGCATTGGACACCGCGTGCTGCTAGATATTGCATGTATTCTGTCCATACCCACGCGCAGCCCATGCCGCCGTGGCAGAAGACGGTGGGAGGGCCATTGAACTTGTTGGTGATAGATGGGGTGTTGGAGAGGACTTCGATTCGGCCTTGGGGTGTGTTTACCCAATGACGCTCGAGACCTTCAGGAACTGGAGATGGAGGTCCTGAAGGTCGAGTATAGTGAAGCCACTGATAGCTGAGATGAAAGCCGAACATTGTTGCGTAGTAGTAAGACTATTAGGCTGTGTAAGCCGAGGTTACTGGTGTTGTAGTAGTTGTATGGAGGTGGGTATAATGGCTCAATGCATGGGTATAGCTCCCCTCTTATACACATTCAACCTACCACTTTAAACTTCAAACAAGCTTAAAATAAGCACAACAGCAAGGTCCCTGTCTTCCGTAAAGATCTTGTTTGTCGCACATGCAAAAGCTCAGCCTGCAAGCCACCAACTTGGCCCATAAGCTCCAGCCTTCAGCCGCTCGTTAGCTTGGTCCATCCACAAAGCAGCTCGTCGGAAGAATCAGGAATGAACATGAGAATGCCTAGCAATTTCGTGTCTTGTGGTCTAAAGAATTATTTCTTGCTGAGTGGCGTCTTCGGTGAGGCCAAAGCGATCAACGAGTCCGGCATCATGGATATCGTTATGGCTGAAGATAATATGAGTCAATGAGTTAATACCATGACAAGGTCGTGATAGGCTATTCTAAACATCAATTCGCACAACTATCATACGCCTTTTGCAACGTTGTATCATGTGGCTTTCATAAGACAAGAGGCCAGCTTCAATCAATGCCTCGAATCACAGGTCACCTTGTCAGTGAGATACGTTTCGTGATCATTTTCGTATGACAGGCAATAGTCGGACTTTGTATTAACATGAACGATCTACCTAACGCAATCAGGAACAGTAGACGATCAACTCCGCAAGGCCAATCGTCTTGCAATACCCACTCGTTCTAGAATACTTCCATTCTTCCCTTTCGGCTCTGAGTTCCTATCAATCCCTACCCCGCTCTCTTTCTGCGGAAACCTACCCGTCAAAGTATGGAGAGTCACAAGGATGCCATTGTTTTGTTCATACATCAATATCATTGCCATTGACCATTTCTGTGCCTCTTTTGTGTTTCAATTCCAAGGGTGATGTCATCGTCTACAAGAGCGAATGCTACAAGACCAAATAATGCAAGGAAGCGTGTTCCCAAAGCGTATGTTCTTATCTTGACGATACAAGTTCGACAACTGACTTTTGGGGTTAATCAGCTGTGTAAGATGTCGAGATCAGAAGATTAGATGTTCTGGGTCGCAGCCATGTCAGCAATGTGATAAGAGGGGGTCAGTATGTCAATTCGATGATGAATCACGTAAAGTTGTCGTTTCGAGAGGGTAAGTCGATGCCAAGAACTGTTGACGGAGTCATATTTACACATCTCTTCCAGGTATATCAACCGTCTTCAAGAGAGGTTGGCGGCTTTAGAGAGCAAGTCAGAAGAACACTCCCTCGTTGAAGCTACAACTGGCGGGTCAAGGAGCACCGATTTGAGTAAGTCTTTGTTGGTCGCCCATTGGCCTTCTACTAAGAGTACCAGGTGATCGTATACCACTATCCACTGAGAGTAATGAGATCTCAGAACAAGTGATAAAGACTTCAGCTTCGATATCACCATATAGAACAGCCGAGGCACAAGACCAACGACAACTTAATGGTGAAGGCAAAGCTCCTCTCACGAATCCTTTAGCTTTCCACACGTATGACTTTGTTCCAAGCGTCACAGGGCACATCCGTAAGTCCATACTCACTCACCCAAGGAGTCAGTATCTCAAATGAAGGATTAACTTATCGTCAGTTTTCATGGGAACATCATCAAATTGGTCCTTCAACAAGCGAGTCTTGACCATGACCCACGAACGTGTCAAAGGCCGTCCGTTATCAATGCATAACTTACACTTCACCGGCACTGAGGGAAAGGTCTTCGATCTAAGATGGGATGGAACTAGAAAGTTGACGGCACAGGATGCTCCGGACATGTCGGCCCTGCCGACTAAAGACTTTGCTCTGTATCTCATCAACTCGGTCAAGTTTCACTGCGGTTGGCTATACAGCCTATTTGATGAGGACATCTTCATGGAGCGCTTCCGTCTATTCCACCAGAACCCTGCCGAATATGCGCGTGCAGAACCTTTGTGGTTCATTCACTACCTTCTTGTTCTGGCGTTTGGGAAGGCTTTCGTGGTTCAATCGACCAAATCGAGACGACCTCCTGGTTGTGACTTCTTCATACAAGCCATGAAGCTCATGCCCGACTTTAACTTCTTTGATTGCGATATCATAGAGGAGATGCAGGTTCTTTGCTGTGCGGCTCTATATTTGCAATCTGTAGATCACATACAGCAGGCATATCGTCTGGTAAGCAACTGGCTCTTTTAATACATATAGTAACTAATGGCATCAGGTCTGCTCCGCACTTCGTCATGGCCTAGAACACGGTATGCATACTGAGATGCAATCTGATACTCTTGACGCATCTTACGTACAGAGAAGCCGACATGTGTTCTGGACACTCTATATTCTCGAGCGCCAGCTGATTTCGCTCCTGGGACTTCCTCTCAGCATAGCCGACGAGACGATAAGCGCACGCTTTCCCGACTTTCCAGGAGAACCGCAAAAGTTAGAGGCACTGAAGATACATGTTGACTTCTGCAGGGTTCTTGCAAAGATAAATCAGAGTACGTATTCTTGAGCTACAGAGACATGGTTACTAACAATGGCAGCTGTTTATGGCCTTGAAGGAAAGCTCGACAGTCGATACCTCGGTGCTACCCAATCTGTTCTTAAGAGTATCGCTACTGTAACAGAACGATTAAACAAGTCCTTTGAGATTCAGGCAAGCGAGGGGATGGCTGGCATATCACGAATATCAGCACATCTCCATTTGATGCAACACCAAGTAAGTACGTCTGTCTCCCGCTAACTGCCAACTTCTAACAGAAAAAGTGCATCATTCTCACCACAAGACCACTTCTATACACATTCCTGCTTTCCAGGCTTGGTCACCTAGAGGTAGCTTTGATGCATTGGCTACAATCAGAGAGTGTGAAAGGGCTAGTCCAAATGTGTACCGAGTCCGCACAGCAGATTCTGAGGATCCTCTCTAGTCTTTCTGAGCAAGGACTTCTAGGTCAGTTCCCTGTCCCGACGTTTATTTGAGCGTGCTACTTATACTCGGATAGAAACTTTCCTGAAGTTCGATCAGGACGCCGCGTTCAGTGCTACAATCGCACTGCTAATGGCCGCTGCGATTGACTCATCACTTCTACCAGACCATACTCCCTGGACGCAACGCGCCTACGGCCTCTTCGACGAGATGAACTCGAGAGGCAATCTCGTAGCCAACATGGTGGCTGCTGAACTGAGGCAACTGGAAGACTTACTCAAAGGCTTCCTCACCAGCAATGATTCGAGGCCTGTGGTTGCGACACAGGGCCCAAACACGCCTCGACAAGGTTTTATGAATGACATAGACAGTGGCACAGGCTCTGTTACTGATTATGCCGAGCCTTTTAGTCTCGAGTCGGATGATGACTTTGGATTGGGGCTGAACTATGAGCTTAGTGCGGAACAGCTCTTGAATATTGCTAATTCGCTGGATATTGATAGCTTGACATGGCCGTGGCCGGAGGATCCGATGGCTGAAGATGTGGATGGTGCATGAGTATTGAAAAGGGCAATCCTAATGCAAATATATAATTGCTATTCATCATTGGACATTTTTGTATCGCTGAGCACTATGTTTTGTTCTCTTCTATTCCTCGGAGGGCAAAGTTGACGTCAAAGGCCGTCCTTTTGTCATCTTCCTTTCTAGTCAGTCATTGAACGAGATAAACTTCTGATATCATAAGTCAAGTCAGCGACATAGCTGTAGTTATTTCGAACTGCTCACAACACTTTGATAATGGACTAGTTTCCTGCTTCCATACACAATTCATGAGTACATCACTGAATATGGAAGACATATGAAGGTGAGTCGAATGCGAGAAAACTTCAATAATATGATATGAATAGTTTCCGAAACCTATAGAATACATCCGTACCCAAGACCCCGACACCATCATACAAATTTCAAAGACGTGGAGTTTACCACAGCTGAACATAAGTGAGGAAGCGCCTCCACTTGGGCTTAGCATAGTACTCGTCGAGTTGCTTGATCTCATCGACGCTCAAGTGTCGTCGACCGGTGAGACAGTCGGCGGTGGCAGGATCTCTCCAGGGAGTTCGGTAGATGACCTTGTATCCAGCAGTGAAGCCAAAGATGACGAGAACACCAATCATGTATTGGAAGAAGTTGGAGGCAGAAAAGCCAGCGCCACCCTGTGATATACGAGTTAGTAATCGCTCGTATAGACTGAGGATTGTTGAGGAGGTTACTTACGACAGGCTTGATTCCAGAGTAGATACAGCAGACCAGCAACATGACGGAGATGAGCATCAACCATGCTGGTGCAATGGGCCAAGCACTCGATCTCCAAGCATAAGTCTCTGAGAAGAGTTTGTCGTTCTGGGCCTTCAGAGCACAGTGGAATCGGTAGTTGGTGAAGGAGATGATGATCCAGTTTGTGAAGAATGAGGCGCTTGTAATGGAGATCAGCCAGTTCAAGACAGTAAGGCCACCAGCTGCAGCAATGTTAGTTAAGATTCTCAAAGTGCAAAGGGCCACTTACCAGAAAGTTGAATGTATCCAAGAATGACAGCCACAACAGAAGTGATGATCAAAGCAAGTCTGGGACGTCCCTTATCATCGACATGTGCGAGGCGTGTGGGAATGAGACCCTGGTGAGCCATAGTACGCAGGACTCGTGACGACAGATAGACTGACTCAGCAGCGATGGCAAGGACACCACAGATCATGCCAGCGTTCAGGAGCGAAGAGATACCGGGAATTCCAGAGTCTGTAACAGCAACTACGAAGGGTGAAGCGGCAACGCCACCTCCGCCGAGAAGACGAGGGTCGTTGGAAGGAACGAGGATGGTGATGAAGACGACGCTGAGCATGTAGATGAAGTTGACTCGGAAGGGGACGAGCTTGGTGGCGTGAGCGAGGGAGAAGCGTGGGCTCTCGGCTTCACCGCCCATGATACCGATGAAGACTTGGTCACCAACGGCCCAAGTAGCGAGGAGTGCACAGTTTGCAAATCCCTGGATTTGTTAGCAAAAGAAATTCAAAAGATTGTTCTTCAAACTTACAGAGAAGCCGTTCAAAAATGCTGGGAGGTCAGTCCATGTCTCTCCGTGGTGAACATATCCATTAGGACCAGCTCCAAGAACCAAAGCCAAGGAGAGAGTGATGATAATCAAGAAGAGGAAGATCTTGATCAGAGATGTCACATATTCAAACCAGGCGAATACGGTGTTCGGGAGAAGAAAGATGACGAGACAGGCGAACATGAAGATGCTGACTACAAGACTCGTTAGGTAGATTCAAAAGGGGCTGATAAGTGAAACTTACGTGATGCAGCCAAAGGAAACGAGCCTCCAGACCAATATCCTACCAATATATGGAAGAAACCAGCCTCAGCAGAAACAATAGCAGTCCAACCTATGACAAGTCAGAAAACATGTCTTAAAATCAAGTTCGGGGGTAACGAACCAAGCCACTCGGCGAAACCTGCTCCAAAAGCCAGAGCGGGATCGACCCAACGATCAGCATAGTCGATATAGTTTCCTGAAACAGGGAACGCAATGGTCATTTCTGACAACGATTGTAGAACAGCCCAGACACATGAGCACACCATGAAATATGCAATCACCATGTTTCCTGGACCGCCAGTCGCGAGGGCTTTTCCGGTAGCGATGAAGACGCCCGAGCCGATATTGGAACCCAGAGCAATGATCTTGGAAAGAAGACGTTAGCATTGCGAGTTATTTTGGTTTATGGGACTTACATGGACTTGTCTTGGTGTAAAGGATCGATGGAATTGTCCATGCTTGCCCTCTTGCATTTCAATAGCTTGAACTTCATCAATGCTTCGTGAAGCTGCGAGGTCAAGACCATCGTCTTTCGTCATCGAACCGCGGGACTTTTCTGTCATCCCAGCCGGAACGTTGACATCGTAAATACTTTCTCGACGCATGATGAAGGAGAATCTCTCGAAACGAGTTCAAGTTTAGTCAAGCTGTTGTATGGAGATGAGAACCCTGGAGTGGGAGCTTGCTGGGATCCATCTTTTCTGCACAACGGCGATCGTACGTCTTTATACTGTTTTCTTCATACGTGATGGAGCTGTCTCATAGAGCTAGGGGGGCGAAAGAGTCTGGGGAATAGTACCAACTTGGCGATCGTGCCGTGATTGGATTCTACGGGAAAGTATCCGCGAGGGCTATCTCTATATCAAGCATCAAGGCAGGAGGATGAAAGAAAAACATGCTATCAAAACGCTATCAGGCATTTACGACACCCACTGAGTGTTTAAAGTTACCCCGGATTCTACCCCAGCTTCGACTAGGCCAGAACGAGCTAGCTTTCGAGCGTCTATCAGTCGAGACTTGTCGTGAGGTCGTGAACCATTGGTTAGAGGGCATTATATGTGATAACAGTTGGGTTTAGCTTCCTCCGTGGCGCTACGGGTGTTCTTCCGATGATGAAATCGCTGCACCATATCTTGATCTTATCATGGTTATCTGCGGATGGTGAGGAGGAGCTGGGCCGAGCTAGGCATGGTATCATTGAGTTGGGCGATAAGCCACTTTTGAGGTGAATAAGGAAGGGTACCGCGAGGGGTGAATCGGGGAAAACGGCCAGAGTAAGTTGGCGTCTATTGCCGTGAGGCAATTTCATAACGGTACCCAACGTCTTCGATTCAATATCTGATAAATGTGTGATAACTCAGCTGTGTTTAGGCAAGTGTTATCAAGTTTCTTGATATAAAGAGGCAATCCTTTTCTTATCATGTCTACGACTCGGCGAGACATTAAAGTATGATAACGTCGACTATCATGAGGCATTCCGTATCTCATCGGCGCGGGGTCCCGATGTCTTGCATCCCCTGTCATGCCTGCCATCAGGTGTTGTGCCTTATAGGAGGCTCTGATACTTTATGTCATTAGAGGGCGGCTTGCGTCCCGGTGGCGTGCTGCAGCAAGCCTAGACCGACCCAAAGGACTGGGACTCTTTCTGATACGATCATTTCCACGTTGCATGACGCCCACGTGTCAAACAGTCACTATCATCTTCGTCCAGCAATATGTACCTACAACATACCACGATATTGAAATCCTTTCTATCCTTGAAACATTTGTATTGCATTGTTTCAGCCAAAACCTATGACTTGAGTCCTAGCACCATCAGTGTTTATGATAGTTTCATGCAATCGAGTTCTCGAACGGCGACTTATCTCAGGTCAAAATGCACCACGACGGAGTATTTGATACGCTAAGGTTAGCTCGGACTTAATGGTGACTTGGACGGCAAGATCGGCCACCATTCAAGCACAGAGAGCACAAGTGGTCGTGACGGATATCTCTATCTGATTTTCTCCGGCGCCCAACTCTAACAGACCAAACAGAAATACCATAGAAATGCTCTCCAAAAGAAGTGCTTGTCTCTTAAATACGTCAAATATTCTTTCGGCTGAGTAATATTTACAAAAGCATAGTGTAAACGTGTGCGTGGCCAGCTAACTCATCTTAAGCCACGTCGCGGAAACTTGCAACAAGTAGAACCATGTACAACTGTAGAATATATCTATCAGTATTGAAGGATATTTTGATCCTTTGAGGTTGCTACGGCTTTGAAAACGTCAAGGCACTTACTCCATGGCGAGTCTCTACTGGAAACAATGGCACAAGATACTCTTGTCCTTAAGAGGCTGTTTACATTTTCAAAACAGTGATCCTATGCCATAAGAATGCAATTGTTACACGGGTTTGAGGAATATAAGAGTGGCCTTATGGGGTCGTTGAGCACAGCCTAAGTCATCAAACAGTCGCGGATATCTATTGTTGATCTGTTGATGGCTGTATCTGTCTTACCTCCCATATTCCGACTTTGACAATTCGGACACAGCCATTATTAATGTCTTGCTTGATAAATCTGGCTGGGGCAATGCGAAGGCTTCACTTTATTCAAGAGACTTTAAAAAGGACTATGCTAGAGACATAAAAGTTGAGTTTAACAGTTGTGACTATGCTTTGAGAAACCGCATCGGGTCCAGAAAGTGCATTCAACAATGAATTGGCCGGCCAGGGTGAGCAGTCCCCGATACTGTCGAGGACTACTATTGGAAACTGAAATGTCGTGACTCTTGAATCATCCATTTACTAAGGGATATACTCATATCCCACATCACCAGAGTCAGAAAAAAGAAACAGGCATTGGCTTGTACCGAATTAGAACAGTGAAGTCAAATTCATGTCCAATCAAGGGTACTTTTCCAAAAGAACAATTCCATTGTTCTGCCAAAATCTCGGCGTGCTGGGCATGAGATGTGACAGCGAGATCACCTCCCTTACCCTGGAACAACCATCCGTCTTGGCCATGCACAATATCTGGCCAAGACACCAGCATCATCCAAAGATAGAACAGCCAGCTCTATACCAGCTCTTGGACAATAGACACTTAATTTAGCGATATCTTGACAGCTCGAGGACAACACCCATTTTTACCTCAATTACCCTGCATCCCAATGCGACATACCCAGAGTTCGACCGTGAACAGCGGCGTCGCCGAGGTGGCCAAAGCACAGCGTTACCGTGACATAACCAGCGCCCGCAAGAAGCCCCAGTGCCAAGGACAACCCCACGACCCACGATTTCTGCCAACTCGTTCGTCTTGGCGATTTGGAACTTCTAATCTGGATGCATTTGTATTCGGCGGTCGAGGTGTCGTTTAGATAAGGTCAATCCGTGGGGCGAACTGGTCATTAAGCATAACAGTCTTAGTCTTCTGACGACATGATTTGCAGAGGCTTTTGCGACTGGCCGGAGGATCATGAGGAATGCGGCGTAGGTACAGCTGCATGCTGCAGGGTCGAATAGCCAGAGATGATAGGGGCAACGGGATCGACGGGAGGTCAAGCAACCGAGGCAGATAGGGTCCTAGGTACTCCGTACTCAGTAGCGTAGCCAAGTATACTAAGCGTACTCCGTATGAACAGCCTGAAATGTAGCGGTCATCTTGCCAACAGTCTTGGCTCGAGTCTTGGCGGAACTGGGGGTTTATATATGCAACAGCTTACTCGCCCCTTGCTCGACAAGTAACAACTCGTTATCACCCGTTGCCAAGTGATAAGGGACTAAGACACGCTGCAATAAAGTTCTACGGCGCAGAGACATGCCTAGAGCGGAAGGTCAGCGGCCGATTCAACCAACCTGCTGTATTGGGACTAAGACTTGATTGAGATACGCGTCAGAGTCAGATACCATTCTGATTCGACAGTTTCGAAATGCTGGCCTACGACTACCCTGTATCGACTTCTTCTCGAAAACATGCTGGCCTACGACTACCCTGTATCGACTTCTTCTCGAAAACCTGCAAGGCTGATTGATTTGCAGTAGATTGCATCAGGATCCCGATGGGTGGTTGCATTTGCGTTGTGAGGCTTGATGTATCTCTTGGCTTCGGTTGAAAGTAGATCTGGGTCGGCTTTGTCAATGGATCGAGGACATCTTCGAGCCGTGGATGAGGTGTAACTAGTCAGTGTAATAAGCTTTGCAAGTAAGTATCAGTCCAAACACATGCCAGTCAGCTTTTGCTGGTTGTCTACCACGCAATGTACTGTACAATGTAGCACCTGCAGCTCGGGTAATTACACGTACACACACTGACTTTTGGGTTGTCAGGTGTGGCTCGTTGAAGGTAAGCTTAATGCTTAAAACAACCCCTGCGGCTCTTCAACCAAATGAAGAAAGCGCCGCAGGTTATTGCAGGTAATAATTTTCCTCTCATCGGCCCGTGAAGTCGGCCAACTCGGGACGGGTAATGCGAAAAGACACTAACAAAAGCTTCCAGCTCGGTTATCGATTACCGTTTGATATGGTGACTGTTCTCTTATTGTCATTTCAAGCTGAGTCGCGTGTCTATGTAATGGACACAATAACCTGCAAGGCCAGGGGCAACATTTGATAACACTGGAACTGGTCTTGCGGGGACTGCAAGGGTACCCAGCCGGTCATGTCCGGCCTTGTCATAGCCCGTGCTCCATGCTTCAAGTCAAAACAACGGGGCCTCAAAGGCAATGGCCACAAAAACCTCGCCAGAAGAATTGCATTACGTACAAAACTTTGAGCGACTTCCTCAAAGGACGGTTGCTGGTGGTTCTGTCTGAGGACGATGGAGCTCTCCCCAGATTCATGGCGATTGCCCACGGGGTAAGGCAGTTTGAGAGCAAACTGTTACGTATTACCCCGTAGATGGGATTCAAAGCAAGATCTCAAAATCTGGAGGATGAAACGTAAAGTACTGTAGGCACATCTCTGAAGCTGAACGCTCCCTTTGTGGAGAGCCCGACTGCCGCGGCGGCAAAACAACCGCGCACCGCTATCAATAGTGGGAAACCTGGGCTGGGAACCGGTTTGAAACCGCGATTTTGCTGTTGAGTTGGTGTTATCACAGTCGCTCTCACAAAGATAGCTGATGTCGCACCACGGTGGGATATGCCCGGGGTCTGTGAGCTTCGACCAACTCAGCATTTCAACCTTTCCCTTCATCAACCTTTCTCTCGTTCGATCGACGTGTGCTGATGACTGCAGGTCCTTTTTGGTATCATTAGCGCCAATCGGGAAGCCAAACAGCAAGGTAATGGACACTTCGTCACTGCGCCACCCTTCTAGAAGAAAGCTATTTTCTCGGCATGCTTCCCCCCCTGTCAGGTCCTGCAAGATGTGGTAGGAGGCGCCAACTAGCCTTGTCATACTTTAAAATCACCTGCGAATCGCACGAGTGAAGAGTCGTGAAACCGAGGGACAGCATGAGTGGCCCAAGGGATCAACCTCAGGTAGACTCATATCGAACACGAGTTACCGAAAGACTGACATGAGGTGACAGTATCACCTAAGAGAGCAGGTGGGGGCTGTACGAGATGGGTAATTTGGGTATCATCGAGACAGATGCCAAGCTGCTTGGAATCATGCTGAGCCAGTGTTTCGGTAATCAGAGGCTCCCGAAGCGGCGTCAAGTTGATATCTGGCCCGAATACCTAATATGGGAATGTTGATTGGAGGATTTCACTGTAATTGCTCTTCCTGTGTGTCCGCAATGTCTGCCACATGGTGTTGGTCACGTATGGACCCCAAACCTCTACGCATCTCTGAGAGGAGGAACAAAAGTTCGCTCTGTGCACATACGGTTGCATATGTCTGTTGCTGACTGAGTGATAGCGAAAGCTTGGCAGCTGAGGGTTAATATCGGACACCAGAAGAGTCGAAAAGCATGGTCCGAGTCTCTTAGTGTGTTGATGATTGTATCAGAGTTTTCGTATGGTAAGAGCATCATTCAGTAAAAGATTGCAAAGATAGCGATGGCTTGATCTCGGCTTTTCTCAATGAACCTGAGAAAGATTGAGAAACCAAAGAGGGGCATTATTCGCCTTTCACCAATGTCAGAAGTGACGATGGGGCAAAGTATGGCAGGTAGGAGGTACCTCAACGCTGTACCGGTACCTTTCCTCGGAAGTGGAGTAAGGTTTAGCGTCTTTCAGGGATACCGTTCCTCTCCAAATCTCCACTTTACCTTGAATTAGGTTGATCGTCTTGCATGGCTTGAGCTCTCTCTTGTTTCCCCTGGTCAATGCCTACGAAATGTCTCAGAAACGGTCGAGTCCTTTTTACGAGTGAGCAATGTTGAGCCATGGCGGGTGAAATTGGAAGGCAGAAGTGAGCCTATGGGGTGTAAGATAGAGAGGGAAAGAATAATCCATGCACTTTGATGAGGCGGCACGGGAAGCATGGGTCGTGGCTGCGACTTCCCCAGTCCTTTTGCTGTTGTTAATGGATGCTCCCAAATCTCACTCTCACTCTCATTGCATGCGTCGTTCTTTCCCACGAAACAAGGGGTGTGCATAACCGCGACATCGATACTGAATCTATCGAATCGGAATCATGTTGCCCCTTCCTTCCCTTCGCCTTGTCCTGGTCGCATGTCGGTGATGGTCTCCGCTCCGCCATCTGAATCTTTCGACCTACCCCAATCATCCATGTTCCTCCGTATCGCGGCTCTTGGCACTTCGGACCCTCTCCTCTAGCCTCTCTCTCTCCACTGCGCTTCTACGGATGCGCTTCAAGGCTTCCAACTTGTTGGTGATCGGCGACATACAGGAAACTAGGGGCTTGCCCAGCAACCTAGTCTACCTAGTCAAACCTGGGGCCTCACTAGAACTTCGACTCGAACGAATCCATCCATCCAATCCATCCTTTCCACTATGACGGCCGTCTTCGCCTCTAGGGCACAGACTCTAACGAGACCCCGGGTCGTCTTGGTCTTCTCCCTCGTCCAACTTATATTTAAGAAGACTCGTTTCCCTCCTTCATGACCGTTGTTCCCGCCCATCACCGTTTCTTCTTCATCCAAAAGACCAAGGTCACTTGACCTTTCCTATCATTCTTTAAGCCCTGACTCTTCAAGAGTTGCCCACAGGGGAAACGTCAAGATGGAATCAAAGAGTTCCAGCGACAACCCGACCAACGTGTCCCAGGAGAAGGGCACCACCATCACTGAGCACCCTGGCGATGTCCAGGCCGGTGGTGGCTTCGCCTTCCAGGAGGAAAGCAAGTGGACCCGAAATGGTCTCACTCTCGAGTCCTTCCAGCGCCGCAAGGACACCGGTGACCATGAGCTCGATCGTCGTATGAAGCCTCGCCATCTTCAGATGATTGCCATCGGTGGTTCTATTGGTGCTGGTTTCTTCGTCGGTTCAGGAAAGGCCCTTTACACTGGCGTAAGTCTAGTTCTGTCTGTGCTGTCCATGTCCGATACTAACATGTTTCAAGGGTCCTGGATCTGTTCTCATCGACTTCATCATTATCGGTGCTATGATCTTCAACGTTGGTATGTTCACGTACCTAACCCCACACTCCCAACCAGAAAACTAACAGCTGTCTAATAGTCTTCGCTCTCGGTGAACTTGCCGTCATGTATCCCGTGTCCGGTGGTTTCTATATCTACTCGTCTCGCTTTATCGATCCTTCTTGGGGTTTCGCCATGGGTTGGAACTATGTCGCACAATGGGCTACTGTTTTACCACTCGAACTGACAATCTGTGCTGTCTGTATTGAATATTGGAATGATGAGCTCTCGCCCGGAATCTTCATTGCAATCTTCCTTGTTGCCATCATCCTCATCAACATCTTTGGCGGTATTGGATACGCCGAGGAAGAGTTTTGGTCATCTTGCATCAAGCTCGGAGCTACTGTTGCTTTCATGATCATCTCTCTCGTCCTTGTCTGTGGTGGCGGCCCATCCAACGGGCGATACAACGAGTACTGGGGCACACGCTACTGGAGAGAGGACCCCGGTGCCTTCAAGAACGGTTTCAAGGGATTCTGCTCTGTCTTCGTCACTGCTGCTTTCTCTTTTGCCGGTACCGAGCTTGTTGGTCTCGCCGCTGCTGAGTCTGAGAACCCTACCAAGGCCCTGCCTGGTGCCATCAAGCAGGTTTTCTGGCGTATTACCCTCTTCTTCGTTCTTGGCCTCTTCTTCATCGGCCTTCTCATCAAGTCCACTGATGACCGACTTAACATCTCCGGTTACTCCAACGCCAAGGCCTCACCTTTCGTCCTTGTCGGCGAATACTCAGGCCTTACTGGTCTCGCCCACTTCATGAACGTCATCATCCTTATCTCCGTCCTTTCTCTTGGTGTGTCTTGTGTTTACGGTGGCTCCCGTACCCTGACTGCCATGGCTCAAAACGGATATGCTCCCAAGATGTTCGCTTATATCGACCGTGGTGGTCGTCCTCTTGTTTCCGTCCTTGTCCACATTCTCATGGGATTCATCGCTTTCGTCAACCTTGACCCCAAGGGTGGAGAGATCTTTGACTGGCTCCTGGCTCTTTCTGGTCTCTCGACCCTATTCACCTGGGGTTCTATCTGCCTTGCCCACATTCGCTTCCGCAAGGCTTGGGCCCGACAAGGCCACACTCTGGATGAGATTCCTTTCCGGGCCGCCTTTGGTGTTGTTGGCTCATGGATCAGTCTTGGCCTCATCTGTCTCGTCCTTATTGCCCAGGTAAGCCATCGCATTCCACGTTCAAACAAACACGATACTAACAAAGTTAATAGTTCTATGTTGCTATTACTGCCCCTCCTGGTGAATCTGGCATGGGAACTGTCGAGGGATTCTTCATCTCGTACCTCGCTTTGCCTGTTGTCCTTGCCTTCTGGGCTATCGGCTATTTCTGGAAGCGCGAAGGCTGGTTGTCAATCGACAAGATCGATGTCGACACTGGCCGACGTGAGCACAACTGGGACGAAATCAACGCTTACCGTGCCAAGGTCGCCACCTGGCCCGCTTGGCGACGCTTCCTCAACAAGGTCATGTAAAGTCTTGGCCTTGATATGAAGTTTGTTTCTCTCACTAGAGGCGCTTTGACTTTAAGCGTATATCATAGAACAAATCTCCTGTATTTCCTTCATCGTTAGATACCATAATGGCATGACATTGTGCCAATCTGAATATGTTTTACCCTGTATAATTATCACTTGCTGACGTAGTGAATGAGCCCGATGGTTACGTCGCAACAATAGCGTCTGGTCTGTTCTAAGTCAGGATGTTCTGCCAAGAAGTTACAAGCGTTGGTGAAAAGGCAACAAGAAGTTCACCATGGCCATGGCAAGGACCAGTTTGGTTTGCAAATGTTCTACAAGGTTTATAAACTTGAATGAATGAAAACTTTTCTCAAGATGTAGTCAATCGCGCCCTATGTTCACCTCGATGTGAACATTGTGTGGAGATGACGCCCTGGAAGCGCGCCCTATGTGTCAGTATGGGGAGATGGTGGAGTTTTGGAGATTGCGTCTTCGCTTTAGAGAGTCACGTGTGGACAAGAAGAACTGAGTTGACAAACATCTACTGCTTATATATCAAGTGTCTTGAGGACTTGGTTGAAGCAGATATCTCATGCTGCGATGTTGAGGCCTCGGTCCTAAGAGACTGTCCGAGACGGCAACTCGGTCTCAACTCACGCAGAGTGCCTGATGGGCATTCGTAAGTTGCCTCTTCACCCCTTTCATCAATGACAAGAGCCAACGAAAGAATACGGGGTTCGTATTACAAAGTCCAGGTTTGAGGCGGATCTTGTTACGTACAAAGCCAAACACAGATTGAGAAGAGGGAGCAAGATCGGTAACGGCGGATATCCTGGGGTAATAGGTAACAGAATCCACAGACCTCAACGACCATAACTCGACTTCACATGTTCACCAAGACTTGCAGTCGTTGAGAGTACGTAATATAATACGGAGAATAGGAGACATGAAGCATGCTCCCACATCTCGGCGTCCTTGGTTCTCCAAATCGCGCCACGACACGCACGACAGCTCCCTCCTGAGAGGTACCCAAGGTAATTCCCTCAGACAAAGTCACTCAAGTACAGTACTTAGTCCCCGGAGCATGCACCCCAGAACAGTCCGAGGGCCAGGTCCCACCGGATAAGCTAGGTAAATAAGCGCTCTACCAAGAATTCAATGTTAATCTCAAGCGTAGTTCTTTGTACGTATTTTTTACATGATGGAAATTGGAGATGATGCGGGGTTGTTATCATTATTGGGGACGTGCGGAGAATGGGAACGGGAATGGGCTGAGGGGTCTTGCAGGCATTGAAGGAATGTGTGTACAGCTTTCAGTTGGGTAACTGTTGTTGGCTTCCCCGGGCACCGCCTCAAACCCTAGTTCCAGGGCCGTAAGACGGTGAATTACTGTGAATTAGCGTCTTGGGTAGAATGGGGCGTGTTTGTGGAACGGTCAAGTCCCGAGGGTTGCTGGTTGTGAGAAAGGGTGAAAGGAGTGTTGAATTCGCATGTGGTGAGGCAGAATTTGTACAATGGACATTACCCCTGTAACCCATGCTCCTTTGGGCATTCTCCAATTCATAACTCCAAACGGTTGATATTCTCCCGTCTTTCCAGAAGCTTTCTATACTGAGCCGTATGTTGAGAATCACCAACACCTCATCTTATATCAACAATTTGTGTATTTCAGTCGCCAAGAACACTATAACAACGTTTAACTCCCGTCCTCCACTTCCCCGGACTTCGCATCTTGCATTACGAGATAGAATGCAAAGTCAACTATTACTCAATTGTTTGTGAGAGACAAGGTACATCCCCATGGGGTTCTGCTTCAGCCGCTGCAAGCCGCTATGCCGAGCAGAGCACCCCTTGTGAATGGAGTCTTTTACGCAACAGGAACTTTGTGAAATAAACTCGTGGGCCATCTCGGTGATCGTGATCTTATGGAGCTGAAATTCAGAGATTCTGGGGAAAGTGGCTCCGTAGGGCTGGAGCATGGAGCTGTGATGTAATGAGAACGCAGGTGAGGTTATCACGAGTTTTGTGGTAAGTGCAACAGGTTCGTGGAGATCTGTATCTGAGCAGAATATTCTCATATAAGACCCCAGCTAAGTAAATTTCTTAGCATGTTGCTTAATTGGCAGTTCGCCACTATGTGAGATGCAATGCAGACAGTGTTCTTTGCCTTGGTCACCTAGTCATAGTATTCCACCAGATAGGCTGTATGATCACTATGAGCCACTGTCCCGAGGGCTACTGGTACTCTCTTCCCTCTTTCTCGCTTCGAAGCGATATAGAAGGCCACTCCTTTTCACGGAACATCTCTCCAAGACAGAGCTCTCAGTCCACATCTTTGTTGTGCAAAAGCAACACCTCGACCCCGATGCCCGACAAGGCCACAAGAGCCGAAGAAGCCAACGAGGTACTGTTTCTTCAGCGGCACAGGTAACCCTCAAAACCCCCCCTCGATTTTGGGTGCATTATTGATAGTTCAGAGCTCATATAAAGAGGTATACGCTGTTCTTAATATCGCTTCTTTAATATCGCTTCGTGCCTCCAAATGTGAAGACACAGGTCGTTCACTAGACTTCCAAAGGACCAGCTGCTACCAAGCTCAAACACGGTTCTTGCCTTCCCTTTCATTAAGAAACAGTTATGCTTATCTCTTAAGGTTAGCTGGAAAAGAGTTCTGGAAGGAGCATGCTTCCAAAAGGGTATACAGTCCAAGAGGCAGGAAGTCAATTGTCACGTGGGAAAGCTCAACGTCTAAGTCGACGCATCTACAAACAGATCAAAGACGACCTGAAAAACGACCATTCAAGGCCATTGATTGTATATGTATCAACAGCCGTTTGATAGTGTTATTCATGGTTATCGACTGGAGCCGCTCCAGTGTCACAGACGTTGGCAATCGAGTTTCAGCGCCTCAACACCACAACCACTTGGTGATAACAGAAGAAGCACAAAAAAGACACAATCGGCAAAAGATATGCTCGCAACGGAGCGCTTGTTATTGCGTAATCTGGGAATCGAACCCAGGGCTCCCCGACGCTGCTCGAATGGCAACGGAGAATTTTACCACTAAACCAATTACGCTGGTTGTTTGATGGAGATACATCACACAATCGGCCAAGATGTCGGTAGAGAGTGAGAAAGCCCTCTTCCTAATTGTTGAGGCCTAGACTTTGACAAGTCTGAAGCTGTGTTTGTCCATCCGTGGTGTGCCATACGGTGGAGGGTACGTTCGAGTCAAGCCCAGGAATGCCTTTGCGAATGGCTGAGGTACATACGAGGCTTGAGTTTGTGGCGAAACGTTCCTAGAAGACGACAACCAAAACTTCAGGGAGGCAGCTACAGAGTCATGTATCTCTCAAAACATCCAGCAGAGCTCTCCTTTACTTAGAGATCGTGTTGACTCGTGGCTGTAGTTGTCAAAAGATCTCGAGATCTGTCATCAGTGTTCTAAGTTCTAATTTCTGGGTCTGGAAACGTCAACTGATGACTACTTTCGCGTCCGAGTTAACACTGGGTATGACATTGAAGTACTTCAATACTCCTTGACAATCCACAGTCTCGTCCGATGGCTTAGTAGAATTTCCTGGGTATGTACTCCTGTATGATTCCTCTCGGCGATACATTGGGGATGCACGTAAAAAAGGAACGGAATCTCTGTAGTGAGGACTCGTCCCTTGGAAATCTATGTCTCCAACCACGTCATATGTTTAAACTCACCGTGATCTGTTTATACTGATGTCCGCCCCATGCATGGTCTGTTCAGATAATTGATTGCGAGGTAACTGGGCTCCTTGGTTCCTGGTATAAAGACCTCAATGGTATAGCATGGTAACTAACCCTTTGCTCGATCCATGATGGGGTTGGAAAGGTATTTGATCAACAGTCGCTAGTACAGAGCGGTACAAATATTCCCTAGTCGCGTCATGGTAATATAGAGCTGTTCTAGAGATCGATGTGTCTATACGATTCGTGTGTCACAAGAGCTCTTACCACCCTTCACCCGAATGCTACAACTCATTGAAGTTGATGTTACCTACGAAGATCACTTATCAGTATAATCTAGTCAGTTGTCAGGTATAGTCCTCACAACCTGGATAAGAGTCTCTCCCAGGCTCTCTCTGACTGAGAGAGTTGGCCACGAGTCTGGGTGTCATGATGCACATGATCAGTGACACCAGATCGGAACTCATTGTTTTCATAGACTCGGGTTGTTAAACATATGATATGCATTCAATATTTCTCATTAGTCTTTGCAGTTTTTCTCGTCATGCGTGAGAATTCACCCTCGTGGTCATGTCGTACAACAGTCGGCTTCGTGACCTATCCTTCTCTTGTGGTATTGATCAGCGTTTTTCTCATCTGAGAGAATTGAGCAGCCAATATAGAATCTTTTATTGTAATTATTGAACTAAGGAGGATGACACTGCATGTGTGTGTTATGCCAATTTCACCACGCAGACTCTAAAGACTCACTACCCGTCATCACCGTTTCATTGGTATTGTTCACTGAAAGTGGAGTTTGATGGAATCATGGAGTGAATCCAGATATGAAGAGTCATAAAATATAAGGGCCTCTATTGTAAATGAACACCTTCTATTCGAGCGAAGTGGCTGATATGATGGTAGAAGGTTGTTGCCCATCAAGTGAATGGGCGGGAGACGTCTGGCCCCAGAATAGGCAACCAATGCCATTAATAACCGAATGATCTTTGAGGGGACTTCAGTCAGATCTAAGCAAGTTACGGGCTGAGTAATGCCATCTCTCTTCATCGATTTCCTCAGTTCGATGGGTTGGTATACGTACACGCATTGTCCTTCGAGCCGGAAGACATAAAAGGTACATGCCATTGACCACAACAACACTTACAGAATCACACAGTTTCGTTGCTAATTAATTTAAACTTATCGCTTAGCCAGAGGCTAAAGAAGTGAGTGAAGATTAGCATTACCATGGTGTAAGTCTCGTTCCCGAGTATGCGAGCGGGAGGATGACAGACCTGGGAAATCCAGGAACTCTTTCGTGACAACGAATAACAAGCCTTTTTGAGATATTATACCTTATAGATGCTAAGAGAAATAGAATACATATACTAACAGTTTGGGTCCAGAAACCGAGGGTTAGGCCAGATTATAGTTACAAGTACTTCCATATCAGCCTAACAAGAAGCCACCAGAGCAAACATTCCGTTACACACACAACAACGTCTGGGGAAGAAAAGAGACTAGAAAACTGCCTTGATGTAACGTCAATTTCGTATCATTGATTATCGTAATACGAGATTCGCAGTGAATGTTTCTCGTAAATAGCGATTACGCAAGCCACGTTACGAACACTTGTCCTAGGGAATCTGAGACCTTTGTTGGTACACACAACGGCCAAGCCAACGGCGTCGAAAGAATTACCATGCAATACACCTCAAACAAAGAATGTTTGATTTCTAGTCCATTTCAAGTGCTGAATAGTTATTGTCGTCACTTTTTGGGTGTCAATAAACACAAACACCAGTCAGAATACATACAGCAGGGGTGCACGTGATAACAACAGCCATGGCCCATTTCTCTGTCGCAACTCGTCCTCCTTCAACATTATCATATCTCTCACCCTTCAGCTCCCCTCCTATGGAAGCGTCACCTCTTACTCGCCAGCCTCAGCCCGAGGTCTTTACCCCCAAGATCATCCAGCTCTACGACTCTCTCTTCAAGGTAAAACACCATCACTCGACTCTGTCACTGCCCCCCCATCATGAACTAAACACCAAACTGCTAGGTAGATATCCGCAACCGCCGAAACCTCCATGCGCCCGCCTCGACTGATCGCCCCTTTTGCTCGAATTAGGATGACTACGACGATGAAGAGAAGACGGATGGCTTCTGGGCAGAGTTTTTCCTCCTCAGACCCGATCGCGCCGCCCTGAGACGTATCCTTAACGAGTTGAGCCCCAGCCATGTCTTGTCGCTCGATGTGCGGACGCAGGAGCTCTTTGCGAGGGGTATAGCTGTGCTCAAGGGCTCGCATAGCCTCGCGCAGCTGCACGCCCTGGACGTGAGTCGTATACGACCGCAATGCAGTACGCGAATTGGTCCTAACAACCGATAGACGCTCAGTGTCTTTCTGTCATGCCTCCTCTCCAAACGATACCCGCATCCGAGCTCCGATATCATGGTTCTTCTTGCAGGACTCGATCAGATCGATGCTGTGTTCACCGACTTCGTCAGCGCTGTGGAGGCTATAATAAGGAATAGCAAAGAGTGTAAGGCTCAGTATGTATCCTGAGGTGGCTCAACTGACTCGGAGCAGTGGAAGTTCGATACAAGGCAGTTGAAGTGCTGTTGGCGGTAACTGCTGGGGCGTACCAAACAACACTGTTGACGTACTTGATCCAAAGAGATCTCTTTCCCGCAGTCATGAAGGTACACAACACTCTACAGATCGAATCGTTCCAGGCTAACAATGCCAGTTCATCCAAGACGCAGAAACGTCAGATCAAGTCCTACAACCCTTCACATTACTAGGCCTCCTAGCAAACTACAACAAATTCGAGTTCCAGAATCCTTACCAGCAAAGATTAAACGACTTTGTCAACGAAGCCGTGATTCAAAAGATCGTGGGCGCAGTAGGACAAGCGTGTCAGATAGTTCGGTCTCGATACATCACGATCCAAGACGATCTTCCTGAAGGCTGGACCTTCAGTGCTACTCTCAACATGATTGGGCTCGGCGCCATCGCTCCCGGGCCTAAACCTGTGAAGAAGCCTGTGTATGATGTTGAGACTGCCAAAGCTCTCTTCACCAAGCTGTGGGTCAAACAATCCGCCTTGTGCTACAACAACATACACTGACATTGTGTTAGACCTGAGGAAGAAGCTGCTATTCTCCTAGCTACATACGACTTCACCCACGCCAACAAGCTCTTCTGCTTCAACCTAGTAACACAGACAGCTGAACCAGGTGCTGAGCAACCCATCGCCAGCTATGTCTCTCTCACCTCCTATCTCCTCCAACACGCCTACCTCTCACCCCGCGCCACATACTACGCCCACCTCAACCTCATGGTCTTCCGCCTCCTGATCGAAGATCCCACAATCTGCAAGCGTATTTGCAGCGATGAATCCCGCGTCGCAGTGCGTCTGTGTCGACAACGGCAGCCTTACCTCCCTCTCGTCAAAGGCGAGCGAGTCCTCGCCATTTCACTTCTAGACACTATGATTGACGGTGTGAATCATAATCTCCGTCGTCGTCTTGATGTCAGTCTTTACACACTCTGCTTCGGCATCATGCTTCGTATTATCTCATACCTCTCTCGTACGCGCACACGGCTGGAGTATCATTGGCCTGAGTTCTTCCGGTCTTTGCTCTCCATCGTTCGCTTCCTGGCTACATACACAGCCGATCTGAAGGATCTACCGCATATCGATACTCTTCTAGACCACGTTGTTAACCTCATCGCCCTATCCCTCTCCGCTGGTGAAGCTTTCCTCCCTTCGCCAGCAGATTACGACGATCTGTTCTACAAAGTCGTCGAGTCCGGTGAGGTTCTCACCAAGTTCAAAGAGAACTACCGCCTGGGGAACCGTAACAGCAACTCCATTGATACACTCATCAACGTTAGTGCGCATTACAACCAGATGCTTTCAGAAGGTGGTGCGAATCGTCGTAAGCCTAGTCTCTTGACGACGCAGGAGGTCACGGAGGTTATTCGTCAGGGCTACGAGACGTTGAGCATTCAGGCGAAGGAGGGACTGGATTCATGGGAGAGGTACCGGGAGGCGGATGAGAGGACGTTGCTCAAGAAGATGGCGAGAGCAGCTGTTGGTGATGTGCGAGTCATGGTTGAGCGGTAGATTGTTTAGGTAGTCTAATGTCATCATCAGACGGTCCAGATTGAACTTTGAGGAGTATACGAATTGCATTCACAGGTTGTGATCTGTCCGATTACCCTATTCCTATTGCCCTTGGGTGAACACTTTCTGCTAGAACATCTCAGAGATAGGCAAATCATGACTCCATCCTGAGTCTGAATGCTCACCGTCAACTCCAACTCAAGCCTCAACACTCCACCGAGTCATGCCAACTTTCATGACTCTTCACCAACTCCATAGCCTCAACCTCTCACTCTCTCATGACCCATCTCTCCAAGCATCTTCCCTTCCCATCAACACTTCATTACGAACACGCAACGCACAATCTCATAGAACCTTGATCCTTCAAACGACATTGCGCAGAAGCTCGGCTAGTTCGGCTGGTCTCCACGCAGCGTCGCAGCACTTAATATGTAGTAGTCTACTATCTCGTCTCGAAGCTTTGTCCATCTACTGAGCCTCCACCTAACTCACTCACTAGCCATTTCAAGATAGCAGATCGCAGTTCCTTCATTCGAGTCCATCGCGACCCAATCTCTTGGTAAATGGGAATCGAGATTATCTTGCATTGACAGATTTGATCATGTGCCTAGGCCTAGTCTCTCTGGCAGCTGAATTGAATCATTACGTCTTCTGATAGACAGAGTTAGCTAACTAGTTCTCAGCTGCGACTCTTGTCAAACCGGCTTCTCAATTGCTCAAACAGTTAACTCATGTGTCTTGAAACACGTCGAGTCACCGTAAAGCCAGACTAATTCCATTGTTAGCACGAACCACAAAACAAAAAAATCAAGTCCACTCGTCCCGCCGCAGGCGAGAGTTGAAGAGTGTCGCACTAAGCCTCTTGACAGGAGACAAGGGTACCTTACCTATGTAACCACGTGGACGGGACAGATGAAGGGAGAAAAAAGGCCCTTCCTTGTAGGCCTCACTAATGCAAGGCAACGTACTCCGTAGTGGACTGGAGAATTTGGTGAAGCTGATACAGATACAGATACGATTCCTCCACCAAAAGATGAGATAGGCTCATCAGAATTATATAGCACCACCAACAATGTAACCATGTTTTTAAGTTACATACATAGTTAGAGGGGACAACATGGGCAGTTTCGCGGTATCGGTATCACGGGGACGCCGTTGATCCCTGGGTACTCTTGGATCCGGTTCCGAGGGAAGGGGAGGGGATGGGAGGGTGTGTACGATGTGATATCTCATCTTTTCTCCCTCTCTTCCTTTCTTTCTTTCGCTTGGTGAATTGGTTGATTCCGACAACACGGTGACGAGACGAGGCTCCCATGCTTGGCTCGTTGCTTGGTGCCACAGGCTTGACTACCCGGGAATCTCGAGTGAGTCTAGCTTGGGTCTGCTCGATCCATGAGGGTTCTCAGTCTGTCTCTCATCTCGTCTGTTGATCGGCTCTTGTCAAGCTAGAATCGTCATCGTCAACATCGTGACTGAATTTGAAACCATTCTCTTTCGTTAATCTTCGGTCATATCCTTTGCCGAAGTTTAGGTCCAATTCGTTGTCTGAACAATTCAAACAATGTCTCAGGCACATCTCAAAGCGGTATTCCGTTTCTATTGAGTTAGTCTATGTATGCACATATGCACGTCCAATGCAGAAAGGGCTTATCCGTTAGCACTGCTGCGTTACCATTGCTACCGGCAAAAAGCAAAAGGTCTTTGATGTTCAGGGTCCTCTTTCGAGCCCAATGAACCCAATCTGTCCCGCGTTATAGCACTAAGTGGCCCTATTTGAGCGATCTATCCTACTGTAACCTCAGCGTTCCCAATTCGAGAACTTCACCAAGTCGATCATCATGTAACAGGCGGGGTGTATGTAATTTACCAGGCCAGGCAACACTTATCGTATCCCTACCCTGTCCATTATAATATTGGCAGGGTAGCATAAATGAATGGGGAAGCGGTCGAGACGGTTGTAGTTGGTGAACCGAAGAAGCTATGCCCAACATGGTACGGCCTCTGGCTGGAATTGGTCCGGATTGCACGGCTAGATTCCCGCCAACTTTGACAGGCCCGCAAAGGCAAAGGCAAAGGCAAAAGAGCAACTTGAGTGAAGCTACCGTAGGATTTGGGGACGAAGACGAGGACAGGGACAAGGCTGGCCTCGCTCGGCGCTTTTTGAGTTGAACGAGAACCAAGGCGGGGATGGCACAGATCGCCAAAGAGCTCTTGTTGATATGACTGACTGACATTCGGTCAACCAAGTTTGTTAGAGTTGAACTTTGAAGAGGGTCATTCACTCACAGTCGAGAATCAATTCATGTCGCATTTGACATGCCTCGAATCCTCAATTGTCAAGCACGTGTCGTTGTTGTTACAACGCTAGAACGCTATTATGATTCACCGAGTCAGTTATCGACTCCTACACTCGTCTGCCGAGGCATTCATGCTCTCAAGAGTCAATAGAATTGTTGTCTCAATTCATCTTGTCTCTCCTCTCGCCTTACTTTCGGTGCCTCAATTCAGATGCCGCTTCCTCCAAGTAGAGTAGAGTAGGGCCGTGTTGCGTCCGGGGTGCGGCAACGGTCAGGACGAGGCGTTTCTAGCGCCGGCATGTCTCTCTCTTCTGCTGGAACTTCGGAGTCGCACCAATCAGTCAAGGGGATGATTGACCCAGCGATCCATTGTAAAGTAAGCATACGAAGCCAAGGAATGGGGCCTCGAGGCGATTGTGACAGATAACAAATGATTGCACTTTTGGTTGTCGTTATGTGAGATCAACACAGTAGCCTAAAGACTGTCTCAATCTCATGGCTTAGCTGAAATGACGGACTAGACCTGGCTGCAGTTAGCACAGAATGCAAGTCAACCTGTATGTGCGTGCCTGTGTGATATGATATGGTTAATCAATAACCGCTGTGCTATACTCTGCAGTGCGATGTGATAGACGTACAGCCTATAGGGCCTCATCACTTTTCGCCTCCCATTGCTGCAGCTTACATGATATTCCATCAGTCATGCATATGCCTCATCTCCACACCGGAGAGGCGCAATTGCTGTATGTATGTATGTATGTACGTATGTAATCGAGGCACAACAGAGCACGCACACGTAATGCAACTGGCGGAGCATCCTTCGTATCGAGTAGTAGATAGGCACATGTACATGTCTCTCTCGATCGAGCATTATGCTTGTGACATGACATGACCAGAGTCAACTCAACTGAACTGGTTTGACTCGCCTTCAAGGATGATGCTTCCAGTGTTTGAATCGCACGGCAGCCGATATCTTTCCCCATGTGTCAGATGACGTGATGCTGCTGCTGAAACAAAAATGACGGTCGGGATATCCTGGCTGTTAATTGAAAGAACCCGTACCCAAACTGACTTGGAATTCCCATGAGGATTCTCAGCATCAAGAAAGGAAAAGATCCGAGGTGGGGTATCTAGCTTCTCTCTGTCTCCGTCTCCGTCTCCAACTGCCAAGCATCCGATACGCGCAATGCGATGCGATGGATGTGATGCAGGGAAATCCTCTCTTGCTTGAGGCCATTCCCACCTTTTCCCATGTTCCCCAGTTTATCAAACCTCATGGGGAAATGTCACCTCATTTTCTCTCTGATCTGCTCGACTCTGGCCTCTCTGTCGATCCCTCTCCTCCGCCTTCAAAGTCACATCATATCATACATATTCCCTCCGTTCAAACTTCACATGCACAGGGTGACATTGAGAAAGTGACACCTCCCCTGCATCCACACATCAATGCAGGAACCCGACCTGGCATGCACCAATGAGCTCAATATTTGCCTGTTAGTCCAACAATGTCTCATCTCTTACCCGAAAAAACCGCATTTGACGCGTACAGGCGCTGGATTTCTTTGAGATCACGATTCCTACACCGCAAGAGTCTGTCATGTCATGGCAGCAACTGCATCAAGACGAGACTTAGCGTGCATTGTCCAGCTGCGAGACCGTTGGATGTCTTGACAGTAGAACGGTCCGCGCGTCTCCCTTGCGTGTTTGGTAAAGATACCCCACGTGGAGATACAACGGTCAGTCGCAAAAAGGAATAAATATGCGTACGGGCATGGTATAGCACAGAATCCTTGCACCTTGCCTGCCATTTTGCACATGGCCCTGGCGTTCTTACAGTAGCGATGTAGCATTGAAGAGTTACACTGGCCGGTGCGCTGCTCCGTAGAACCTTGATCCTGGTGTTGATAATGGTGCTCAACAGTCCAGAGATTGTAAGGGAGTCGGTGACAGGTAAATGGATTGGATGGTCATGACTGACACCTGCAGATCAATATAGAGTCATCGCCAATCGGTCCTGATGGTAATCGGAGTTGCGATCGTCGGATTGACCGACTCGAAAGCATTATTTTGCGTGTGCCCTGTGACCATGGACACTTGGATTCGCAGTCATCGTCATATTGCAACCAAGGTACGCCCCTACTTCTCATAGAATGGTCAGCAGTACTGCATACATCGTATGACACCAATTACATCGATCACACGCTGTGTCGTGCAATATAACTGTTCCTTGACCGTTCTTCTTTGAGTGCAACACCACGAACCGACAAGATTCGGACGTTGTATCCAATGCTCCAGGGTAGTTGTTAGTGAAGTGACAGCCATTCTCATTTGTCAAATTGGAAAACAAATTCCGAGTATCACTGCGATATCGAAGACCGAAGCTCGGAAGACTTGTCCTCGATAGCAATGATTCCACTGTGAAGTGTGAACAGGATCAAGTATGTGGTGGAGAGCTTCCAAGGCTGTAAATTCAGGACTGATCGTGATGATCATCGCCAACGTGACAGCCCCAAGATCCAAGACTCTTACCGAGAGGACGAGGCCCAGTAGAGCGGTTAGACTAAAAGTCCAACTCAGGACCTTTTTTCACCTGAAAGTTACGGTATATCATATGAGAGGCTGTATAGAGCAACATCGTCTGGGGTTGGATCCACTTGGGCGATGAGCATCGGCCATAAAATCGATGCTATTGCCAATCTTGCCCCAAAGTTGCTGTGCGGGGAGTGCTTTGAAGACAATTGCTAAGCACGACGAGAGTCGATCATGCTGAGCTTTCAAAAGTCACAGAATCTCGGAACGTAGCTCGAGTAGCAACATCTACGCCCGCCCGCTATACTACAGGCGTGTGCAGAGGCGGCTTCATAGTCCGCTCCAGAAAGTTCCTCAAACGTTTTGTGAGCCTTCATGACTGGTCAACTAAGTTCACAATACTATCGTGTAGTCCAACATCACCTCATTATGAACTGATGCCAGTCCTATGGTGCCCGAGCCAAACTCGAAGGAGTTTGGCTTTCTGAGTGTAGCTTCCGAACAGCCCATCTAATTTCGGAAATTTAAGCAGGGAACTTTCAGCACGAGAGCTGCCTCGTTCTTAGCCTTAGCTAACAACCTCCAACTGTCTGGGTAGAATAGATTCATTGCATACAGAGTATTCTGGTTTGTGTTGAGGCGGGAAGAATTCCGCTTTCTTCGTACGACACTCGCAATGTGGTTGTTGGCTCTCAAACGCTGGCTGACTTTTCGCGTCTTTCCGATCAGTCACGCTACTGCCGGAACTCGAATGCGTCAACTATCCGAGCTGTCGATCACAACAATATGCCGGCCAAGCTCCGTAGGCGACATCGGCAGTTGATCAGACATCACTTTCCTCATTACCTTTGATCTGGGTACAAGACCCGATCCAATCAAGCCTTTGCTGTATTCGTCCCGCGTATCATGCTCGGGTTGTGGATGTTTCTGTGATTACATCGGAAGAGATCCTTGTGTGCTCGGACAGCAGATGGTGCTGTTAAAAGCAAAATGGTTGATCTTGCGATATCACAGACAGAAGTCAAAGAAACGCTTGTGCTTTTGAGGCAGCTCGCACGGGACAATGGGCCGGCTGGGGGTTTCATGGGTATAAACTGATATCCGTGCGTCGTAAGGTTCCCATCAACATCCAACACTCTTGCTATGAACATAGAGATTCTCATAAGCGTATATTATCCCAGCAAGTGGATCCATCCTCCACGAGGTGATAGCGTCAGGTCGGACCATGGAAATCCGGTCCTTTAGAGCATCAAGGCGTAGTTAACCGTTTGATCAGCCTCAAATCTTCCGCGGGATAGACCTCATTTAGTGGCCCTAGGAACTTCTCCCCGGCCGTCCATGTCTTGGACTCAAATGGCACCAGGCGCGGTAATTCCAAAATGTCTTAGAAGACTCTACCGTACCAGGTTACTGGTCTCTATTCAGCATTAGTGCTCGTGCCAGCTTCCTGATGGTGTGAGTAGATTGTGATAAAAATATCACAGCCGAGAAATGCCGCGGTAGTTCCATTGCCAATGCGGGAGTTTTGTCAGTGAAGGCAGCCTTTGTCAACTGGCACGGCCCTCTTCTTCTCTGCTCGGTTCACAACTCTAAATCCAAGTTGCTCCCATCTCTATGTGTCGCCTCGTATCGATCAGATAGGCGCAGCGTAAAAGCCACATCTCTAGCGAGCTGACCAAAGCTATTTTGGCCAACGTCGCAGCCTATTCGCGTGGCATTTTCCCAGTTCGATCTTGGTGACGATCACGACAGGACCCTAAAAGGGCAAACCTGGCCATCAGATTGAAGATCAAGCGCCACGGGCGGCGCCTCCAGTTTCAGGTACCATCATCAGATGCATCCAATGGGAGTGACTCCCGACTTTTAGATTGACAATCCCATCCTTGTGGCGCGCTACAGCATAAGCTAAGTTGCCGTCGAAGTGGGTAGAATAGCAAACTCGACAGATGCTGTTGCTCTTCCTCAATTGCAGTGGCCTCCATTCACCCCCAAGTTTGGCAATCCCTTCCAAGATCAAAATCAAAGATGGGCCTGTTGGTGGGACATCCATCTGTTCTCATCTTGATGCCAACTAGATCTGTGCCGGCCGCCCCGGGCCTTAGCCTCCCGAGCAACAAATCGTAGCATGGCGTTGGGTCTAGATTTTCAGCTTGAGCCTCTCAAATTCAGTTGACTTCGATCCTCCAAAACCTCTTCTGTCCGTTACGGTTCAACGTTTCCGAACTAACGTACGTTTATTAGCAGACAATGTCACAAGCGAGCACACACTACTGCTTGTCAAATAAACTAAACAGCATGACGTATCCTTGGTTTTGTACAATTGCTTTTGTTGTCTCTTCACCGGAATGACTTTTTTTTTAAAAAAAAAATTTAAATTTTTTTTTTTTTTT